>JAPYZC010000668.1:0-28723 GCA_030522665.1 Ichneumoninae sp. A BG-2022a | reverse complement strand
CCCACCCATGAACACCCACGCCCCTCACCCCGGTAAAAAAAAAAACACTAGAAAAAAAAAAAAAAAACCACCCACTGCTATTATAAATCCGTAAACTCGGGTCCGCGTTCGCTTTTTAAGTTATTTTTTTGTTTTTTTTCGTTATTCCTCCACCTCTTTTGTCCGCCGAATGTGCGTCGGTGAGTTTCGCGATCCGAGCGAGACGGAGACGGAGCGCGTACGCGCGAGCGAGTGTGGCAAGGCGATGTCCACGCACCACTACGCGACTCGTCGTTCCTTCTGCGTTTTCTCTCGAATTTTCTGCTCGTCGATTCCTCTCTCGCCTCTCGGCCCGACTTGCCCCAAACCTGTGTGCTCGACCACACTGACTCGCACACACTCGCCACTCGACCTTTCTTCCCTCGACGTTTCTCTCTCTCTCTCTCTGTCTCTCTCTCCTCTCGATGTGTATTTTTTATTTGTCTTTTATAATCTCAGGTCTCCTCGTTGTTCGAGCCTTCGCGTTTGATAATCGGTTCGGACACGTCGCCGCTCTCAGCAGCACGGTGCGAGGTGCATGTTCGCCGTACGACGGTACAACACGATCGAACATCCGCCTGTCGGTGTTCACGGGGTTTCGCTCTCTATCGCGGACAGATGCGAAACTGTCAAATGCTCTGCGATACTATCGCTCGCGAGAACGGCTGGGAGGGAGTCCGGAGCGGTGGAGGGGCGCGCGGGGGGGGTTTCTTAAACACACTGTATAATTCACTAACACTGTTGTTCCACGGTGGCCGAGCTTGCGTACGAGCCGTCTCACTCACTCGCGTTCAATTCTCAGTGGTGGCCATCACGCTCGTCTTATCAGACATTACACTCTCTCTGGACGTCTCGACGGAGCTATAGCACTTGGTCGTGTTTCGGCCACCTTCGCCGAAACCCGTGCGCAGCGGCTACTGCGCAGTCGATGCACGCACGCGCAGCCACGGGACTTCTTCCTCTCTCACGGGATTTATCGTTCGATTCCGATGATTTTTGGGGAATTTTTGATCGGTCGATCGCGATCGGTCAGCACCGATCGAACCGACGGACTCGCAAGTGTCTCTCGGAATTCGGAGAGACGGGAGAGTCGGCGAGACGAGCGGGATCTATTTCGTGCGATGCGTGGGAGCGCGCGCATGCGCAGTCGCCGCCGAATCTATCGTTCACGCTACGACGATAGAAGAGTCTCGTGCGATATTCCGTCTGCGTTGTATTTAAATAGAAACGCCGGAGGAGGAAAATTATACGGGATCTAAAATGATGATGCCTTTAGGATTCTAGAAAATCTTGTTTATTTTCGGCGAGGCTCGAAAGAGGCGACGACTATGGATGTTTTTTTTTATTTACACAGGCTACGCGGTTCTACTATAGTTTAGGTTATGGTAATCGCTGTAGCTGCTGCTGTTGTGTGCAGCTACGACGATTCGATAGCTTATCGACGATCGTCGGAAGGTTATCGGTTTGGGGACAAACAATTAGCTCGAAGGAAAAAAAAAAGATAGTCAACGCCTAACTGGGTGTGGACTACGCGGCGCTACGGTAAACTTCGTCGCTCTCATAACCTGTAACGATCGGTCTTTTAATGCAATCTAATTAAATTCACCCGGTTAATTTACTCCCGGGGCTTGCGTGCGTGCAAAAGCGATTACGCAATTACGCGGCAAAACGCGCATTGTTTATCTGGGTTATTGTATTCGATGTGCGGGAGAGCTCTGTGCAGGCGGGACAGATATATCGCCGCGCGGTCGCCCGATGTTTTCGGAACGGTCCGTCGCGCGAACATCGACTCGGGAAGCCCTCGGCGTAGTGATACACGCGGCGGCGACGTTAGCGCGGAAATTGAATTACTTTTGTGCAAGCCATGGGAGAGCATCAGTGCGGTTTAAAGACGCACGTACGGAGAAGGTGAGGAGGGCAGGGAACGAGGTCGGAATGTAAATTCAAAACGCCCGCGACAATATATTCGTTTGTTCCGTAATTACCATTCGTGTCAAAGCTTCGTGTCCCACGAAACAATTCTGATGATAAAAAGGAAACCCAGTTTTCGTCAACTTTAATTTTAAAAAACATTCAAGACACGTGACTTACGGGCGTAATTACGTTTGAAACTTTGTCCACGAGGTACATGCGATTTAGCTCAACTGCCAATTTTGTTTCTGTATTGTACGTACGACAGTCGAACGCGAATTCATGAATAAGCGTGTATCCGCTTCCTGTGCCTGATTTACCGAGCCGGGACACGTCCGCTTCCGCCCACGCCCAATAAAAAAAATCATGTTTCGCACGCGATTCGATTGGGATGTGGAATTGAATTATTTTTTTTATCTCGACGAGAAGGCGGCGCGATAATAACAATATTTCGGGGATTACGGAGGAGTCGCTCGGCGTGATTTTTTCTTTCGTTTGCTTTTCACGGAAAGTACGATTACATTATTTCTCAGGGGGGGGGGGGCGGAGTGGGGATACGGACGTCGCGCTATCGGTGGCAATTGACGAAACCACGACTTCCGATTACGCGACGAGTTATCTGCAAGAGATTAACCTCAAAATCAAGGAAATGCTGTCGGAAACCCGGTAGCACGTGGATGCGGCGATAAGACGGTTTTGTTTTTCAATAACACAACAGAGATTCTCGACTTCCGATCGTTTTATCAATAACCGATAACCTTTGTATTTCGAAATTACAGTATCGTGCCAAATGGTACTCAACAATGCCTTACACGTTCGCGGATACGAGCGGGTGACCGCTCAATGAATACAGAACTGATAATTGGACTCGAGCCAAGGTCTCCAAAAATTATCTCTGTGTCTCGATGTTGTACTCCGTTTTGATAAAACTTTCGTTGTCTCTTTGAACATAAAAAAAGAAGACCATTTTTTTTTTCGTCGTATTGGAAATACGTCACATCCGGTTCGGAAATCTTACTTTTCAACCGGAAGTGACGGCATACCGAAAATATGTCTCTTCCGGTTTGAAAATCTCATTTTTCAACCGGAAGTGACGTCATACCGGAAATATGTAAATTCCGGTCCGGAAATCTTGTGATTCAATCGGAATCGATGTATTTACGTTATGACGTCACTTTCCGCCAAAAAATTAAACTTTTCAACCGGAAGTGAGGTCATGCCGCAAATAGGTGACTTCCGGTTTAAGAATATAATTTTTCGAGCGGAACTGACGTCATAACGGAAATATCTCACTTCTAGTTTGAAAATCGCATTTTTCAACCGGAAGTGATGCTATTCCGGAAATAGGTGACTTCCGGTTTAAAAATCGCATTTTTTGACTGAAAGCGACGCCATTCCGGAAATAGGTGACTTCCGGTTTAAAAATCGCATTTTTCGACCGAAAGTGACGTCACTCCGGAAATACGTCACATCCGCTTTGAAAATCGCATGTTTTGTTTGGTAGTGACGTCATACCGGAAATACGTCAGTTCCTATTTGAAAATTGCATTTTTCGTTCGGCACCCAGATAGACAAGCACCATGAAATGGAGCCAATGTCGCGCAATATTCGCGACATGTGCCGCCGCACATGCTTCGTTTTGTGGCGCTTGTCCGGCTGGGTAGTGACGTCACACCCGAACTACGTCACTCGAGTCCGAAAATATAATTTTTTGACCGAATGTGACGTCAAACCGGAAATCCATCATTTCTGCGTGAAAAATCTAATTTTTTCCGCCGGAAGTGACGAAATTGCGATATGACGTCTTTCCCATAAAAAAAAGATTTTTATACCAAAAGCGACGTATTTGCGTTAAAACTCTAGAAATCTAAATACCTGGTTTCCAAAATCGAGTCCATGCCGAGAGCGCGAAGCATCCGAGCCACAACAACCTGCCAGTAATCATATATAATAATTTCTTCCGGTGTATAAAAAATTTCACGTTAACGAAATGATTATCCATTAGAACGAACTGAAATCATTTTTGTCTAACACCAGCCTCAAATTATTTCAAGGCTCGTAATCATATGTAATAATTTCTTCCGGTGTATCAAAAATGTCACGTTAACGAAATGATTATCCATTATAAAGAAAAGAAATCATTTTTGTCTAACACCAGCCTCAAATTATTTCAAGGCTCGCAATCGCAAGGCCGGTAGGCACAAATGCCAGTACCTTATTCTCGACCGAACTGTAAACTATCCAGGATGGTGGGGGCAAAAAACTGCTCAACGACTAATAGGTATTTGATGACTCGCGTAGGAAGGACCCGTGAGCCGAGGCCGCATAGACGAATTCCCTATTCGTCCACGAATGCTTTTCTCTCGAGCTCCCCCCCCCCCCTCTCCGCGCAGAACGACGGAGCATAACGCGTGACTCACGGGTACAAGCCAGTGAGCCGGTGAGACGCTGAACCGGTGAGCCAGCGAGAGATCCCGAAGTGCCGAGGAGGAGCGAGTATCATCCGAGGATTGTGAGAAAAGGCCGAGCGGCGGCGAAAAGAAAAAAAGCACCGTTGCGACGGACGATCTCGCAGCACGTGCATCGCTCACACCTCTCCTCCCCGCTGCAGAGCACCGTCTCGCTGACGCTTTTTTTCTTTCGTCTTTCTTCATCTTCGCGTCCTCGAAGTCGTAGGCTTTTCGCGCGTGGGCGTGCGAACATCATAGAAACGTTTCGACGTCCCGACGCCAGCGCAGTTCGGATTTTCTGACCTTCCCCCCTCCCCCCTCCCCCCACCCACTGTCCGACAGCCGTTTCAATATCGTTTACGTACCAAATACCAATATTATATTTATTAAAGCGTATACATTAAGGTAGTTCTAGCGGCCAGCCTGAACCCACATGAGTTCAGAGAGAATTGCGAACATTTGTCGATGGGATGAAAATCTGAAGAAAATTAAGCATATGGAAAATCCTGAAAATATTGATTTTGCATAATAATAATTCCAAAATGTTATAAACAACTTAATGAAAAAAATGTGTTTAACAAATCCGGCAACTTAACTTTTTGTTCATATAAAAACAATTTGTTAAACATTTTGAATACGTATGAATTTTTTCATGATTTTGTGTAATTTTTTTAAATGATGTTTTTTAAAAACTAAAAACGCAATTTTCAAGCGCAGTTCGTCGAGCTGGAACATGTACGCCGGTTTCCGATACGAAAATTAACGGGACATTATTATTCAGTTATCATTTATCGCTCGAGGCGAACGGGGAAGAAGATTTTCCAAAAAAAAGAAATGCCTTGCTTGTCCTTATATTGCCGCTGTACGAACGCTACCGCTCGGGGAGGGGGGGTTCTCTCTCACGGATTTGCGGGATTTCCATCGGGGCACTCGGGGGAGAGAGGATTAGCGAATACTTTCTCGACCCGAGCCAGCGGAGTTAAGCACTTGAAGCGAGTGTTTCAAACCGCTTCGAGTTAAGAGATTAGCCTCGAGAGCTGCAGGGCTTCTGCCCCCACCCCCTCCCCACCCCCCACCTCGCCAACGCCGACGACTCATAGCCGCACTTTATTTAATTATTCGCGTAATTATTTGAAATTAGCTTCAATAACATGGCGCGGGTGGGCGGGTTGCTGCAACGAGTTCTTTGGCACCTGGCGATGCCCAAATGCCTGTGTTGGTATGGCCCAATTTACAGGCAATTAACCCATATTTTTTCATGGCAATGTGAAAATTATAATTTGGTTTGCCACTTTACGTGGTGAGAGTGATTCAATTCTTTTGTTTTTTCATGTTTATGATTTTTATCTTAGTAAGGCCCAGTTTAGAGTTTCCATCCGGAATTACATACGAACCGGAACTGTGCAGACTGCAGATGGTAAAAAAGTCGTGGAAAGCACTTTAGGGATTAACGACACTTCGCCAGAATATTTGACGAAGATTATTCAAATTATTCCTAGTCAATAACAGGGTCAGAAATTAAACTTGTTTTTTTGGTCCATTTTACAAGCATTAACCCATATTTTAGCGCAATGTGAAAATAATAATTGTCCTTCCCACATTACGTGTCGTGGATGATTTTAACAATTTTTTTTATTCAATTATTTTTATTTCGGTAAGGCCCACAGAGTTTCCAGCCGGAAGTCCATACGAGCCGGAACTGCGCAGGCCGCAGACGGTAAAAAGGTCGTGAAAAGCATGAGGGATTAACGACACTTGGTTAGAATACTTGACGAAGATTATAAAAATGATTCCCAGTCAGAAAGAGGGTAAGAGATAAAAATTTTCGTGCGCCAACAATGCGCGCCGGATTTCTCTTAGGCTGAAAGAGACGCGAAACGGGAATCCCACAATCTCTCTCGGCGAGCGGGAGAGTCGCGAGGCGAGATTCGCGTCGGGAATATGTGGCTCTGACGTCATTCCATGACGCAGGAGAGCCCACGAGCGAGTGTTTATAGTTGCCGAGTTCTCGTTATCCAACGAGCAATACTGCCGCTGCCTCTCGATACGCATCGCTCCTCCACACTGCTGTCCGTGGCACTGCATGTACACGACTGCCGTGCCGCGGAACAACGCTTCTTCGCACAGTGGTCGGGAAAACCTGCTCTCGAGAGCTCGACTCTTTTTTTATCCTCGAAACTCATTACCAGCGTACCACAGGTCACACTTGTGAGTCATCCGACGTTAAACTCTCGGAACTCGTGGTCTTTCTCGCCTACCAGTCGCGAAGCGACGCAGTTCCGAGATATCGATTTTCCAACGTGATCGAAAATTCTTAAGTTTCGATAACTTTTACCTAATCGCCAGTCAGTAAGAAAGGGTTCTCCTCAAACGTCTCGCCGGATCGATTTCTCGCGAGAGGTCTCAATGGTAATTCGTTGCGAGGCGACCTTATGCGTCGTTTCCGAGCTCGACCGGTGCTGCCGCCCGCGGAGCGCGGACGCAGGTCGGTAATGCAGGAATCCCAGGCTCGCCGGACGGGCGAAGACGCTGGGGGAGCGAAAATTCTCACGTACATGCACGCAGCAGGCAATGCGGTACGAAAATAAACAGAAACAGTGGGAGTATCTCCGGTGTTTACGGTGTTGTGCCACTCGCACACTCCGTAACAGGTGTTTTTAGCCCCTCGAAGATAGCGGAGTGAGTTCACAGGTGGCCGACAAGGCTATTCTGCCAGAGCCGCTCGGAAATAATACCGCGCCGGAGGAGTAATCGTGCGAACTTGGGCGTACGGACTCTCAGCGCGAATCGCCGATTCTCTCGCAACGGCAACCAACGCTTTTTTTCGCGTAGAATCTTCGCCCAGGATTAATGCTTTCTTTTGTTTCAGTTAAAATTAAACGACGCGTTCTCGAGGAACGGCGCGTGTGTGTGTCGTTTTGAGGCTGTTTCGCAATTTCGCCAGCAGAGGTCTCAGAGGACTCGGCCGAAGACCAAGATCCGCATTATCATGCACCGATGACGTAAGGCCTGGGCCTTCAATAAAACTGTACAGAACCACCATAAAGGCCTGTGTGCGCCTCTCGGGTTCATTAGCGACGACCACCGACCAGTGGTATTCCCGAGTTCTACGAGAGAACCACGAGAACCGCATCCTTCGAGATCGCAACGACACGGCGTGCACACGCTCTTCGCAAAGCCTCTCTCACGGGCCTCGCATCTCTCTTTCCTTTGTTCGAAATGCGGTAAGCCACTGTGTGCCACCCAGAATTCTGTATGAAGTTGCAAAAATAAAATACGGGGGAAAGATAAAGAAAATAAAAATAATGTAAAAGGATGGCGGATTATTTTTTTACATTGTTCGTTTTTTTTTTGCTTTTTTTTTTTGAGGCCTCGAAGCTTTCGAAACTTTTGGAACTTGACGCTAAAGTCGAGAGTCTTTCGCTCCCTGGCTCTGGCACGAAGCCCCCTCGGCCAGTGCGAGACCGAGAGCGAGATATCAACGTCACGGCCTCTCGTGTGTACGCAAATTTTACACTCTGCGAGAGGTCACCGACGATAAGGAGAGGATCGTGGTTCAGCATGAGATCTCAGTACTCTTGCACAGTTCCGTTGAGTTTGCGAAAAAACCCTCGGTTGTAGAGAATAAACGATTCGATGAAAGAACAAAACACAAAAATGATTGTTTCATACTTTTTGGCGCCGGACGCGAATCCGATGTCGTTTCTTGCCCACAGTCAGGACGGAAGTTGGCGATCACCGGAAAAAGATCTTTTGTTTCCTTTTCATCGAGAACGGCTTCCAGCTTCAGCCCGGTCCAACGGCCAATCACTGGATGAGGAATTTTTTTTTTCGTTTACAGCGCGACCAAAATTCCTCGAGCACCGTTTCCAGTTTCGACCCGGTCCAACGGCCAATCACAGCACGAGGAAAACTTACTGTCCATTTCTCTTAACACAAATCTTTTTCCTTGCTTAAAAAAATAACCATCCACAATATATGAGGTTATAAGTTACGAGGTCTTAAGTTGCTACACGGCACGAGGAAAACGATACACCCTTCGATATTTTCCATTTCTCTAAACACAAATCTTTTTCTCTTGTTTTTCTTTTTAACAAAAAAAAACGTTTTTAAAGAAAACCATCGACCACACATTAGTTTATAAGTTACGAGGATACAAGTTACTACACGGCACAAGGAAGACGATCCACCCTTCGATATTTTACATTACTCTTAACACAAATCATTCTCTTTTCTTTGCTTTTTAAAAAAAACTTTTTTAACGAAAACCATTGACAACATATTACCTTACAAGTTACTCCACGTTACGAGGAAAATGACACAAAGTTCGATATTTTTAATTCCTCTTCACCCAAATCTCTTTCTCTTCTATATTTTTCAAAACGAAAACCATTCACAAAAGATTAGTTTATAAGTTTTGTCTATCCCCGCAAAAACGTCCTCGCACTCTCTTCTCTCGTCCGTGTAACCGAATTTCCGATTGCCGAAAAGCGGGGAATTCCCTTTTCGCCCCGGTGTCTTCGACTTTGCAGGATGGTCGTGCAGGGCCGTGACGCGACGGTAAACACGTTGCGCGCTCGTGCGTGAGATGCGCGTATGGTGGCCCGTACGTCTCAATCTCGACGCAGAGGTCCCGCACGTTGCTCGGGATCACGCCGGACGCTCATCTCGCTGCAACCTCTCTGTGTATACACGCGGGCGAGCGCCACCCGTGCGCACGTTACGCTATACTCTACTCGATGGTCGGGGCAATTAATTTCACGTCCATTCACGTATCCGTCGCGCACGTGGCCGCATACGCACTTATATTCGTCCCTCCTCCCCCCTCCCCTCCTCCCCCACCCCACCGCCGCTACTCTCCGACTCTTTGACTCTCCCGGCTCGCACAGAATCTCCCGGCCTTCGGGGGGAAAAGAGAAAGAACGAGAGTGAGAACGGAATCGGCTATTTCCCATTCATAAAATTCTTATCTGTTTTGTCATGCCGCGCCGATATATATATAGCTGTATGTATATATATATATATATATTTATGCATAGCCTACGAACCACGTGCTCATTGTTTCGAGTACTACTCAGACTTTTGCTTGAGAATCGGAGGCAAGTGTTACGCGTACGTGTGCATGCGCGCCGGGAGGTTCGGCGTCGAGGGAGTTGACGAGTTTGCGGGTTACATCAGTCACCGCGAGACTCGGCCAGCCGCTGAATAATTTTTGGCGCGCTGGCCGAAAGGTCATCGGTGAAGCGGAACTTCGCAGGTTTAGCCGCAAGTCGATTCTTGCTTTCATAAATTCCCTTAAATATTTTACAGCTTTTTTATTATTATTTTTTATGATCACTATTTTTTAAAAATAAAAAACAGTGATTTACTTTTTGACTTTTTAGAGTCTAAAAAAATCGTTTCTTCAAGTACTCGGCGTCTAAAATAGAATGAATTACAGAATAATATAATGAATATATAAGAATGGATAGAATGAATATAAGACAGAATGAAGCTGGTCCAGAAACGATTCTGGTCCAGCTCTTTCTTATCAAAATAAAAGGTGTTTCTGTAACTTCTTCCAAACATTTCCCTGATAGACAAGCGACACGAAAAGTAGCAGTTGGCGCAATAATTGCGACATGTGTCGCACATGTCGCAAAAATATGACCCTGAAGATATCTGCATGACATCAAATTTCATCCCTGGCAAGTCTCTATCACTGCACGGCTTTAGGAAGAATAACCTATTGTTCACTTGTAGAATTTTAACTTGATGAAATTTGGGCACACGCAGATATCTTCAGGGTCATAAAAAAATCGTGTCTTCAAGTACTCGGCGTACAAGCATGTCTGAAGATATCAAATTTCATGTTTGGCGCGTCTCCGTCAATGCACTTGCTTCAGAAATAAGAGAAAAATTGTTCACTTGTCGAATTTTATTCCCGAAGCGAACTTCATCTCGCGAAGTTTCTGCGGTGCTAAACACAGCCAGTATAACTCGATGAAATTCAGTCTCAAGCCGACATATTTTCAGCGACATGTACAAACGTCTTCTGGAATACCACGTACAAAAATCAAAAATAAAAAATCAAAAAAAAAACTTTAGAAAAAATTAAATTTTTATTCACGAGATTTTTTCGTCATTAGCCGAGCGGTGAGACGCTGGCGATGCGTCACGAAAATCACAACATCGCGAGTTCGGCGTCTCGGGACGATCCCATTCACCAATTGGCAGGGTAAGATAGAATGAAAACGATTCTGGTCTAGCTAGCCGGAGTAAAGCGGCGACAAAGAGGGGAAATAAAAGAAGATAGAAAAGAGATGAGTCGAGCACGTGCTCCGGAGAGCACACTGGCGATGTTTTACGTACGTATTTACGTCGGGAGCGAGAGAGAGCGAGAGGAACGAGAACGCTCGACCTGGAGGGCGAGGGACAGGGGGGGAGGGGGAGGGGGGGGGGACGACAACCGTCCACCCGTTTCTCGCCCCCTTCGACTTCTCCCACTCTCACTCCACTCTTCTCATTCTACCTCCACCCTTCGGTATAGTATACACGAGATTACACTATTATACGAGGAGTAGTACTCCACTTTCATTCAAGCCGACGAACCGACGAACCGACGAACCGGCGATCCTCTCTCTCTCTCTCTATGCCTTCTTCCTAGTAGCTAAAAATACACTCGCGTACCGAGAGATCTCCCCGCGGTGCACAATACGTGAATGACAATCGGGCTCGATTTTGCCCCACTCTTCGTTTCTCAGTTTTTAAATCGTTCTGTTTTTCTTTTGTTTTTTTTTTCTGCATGGAGGAGTTTGTCAAGTGGAAAAAATTGGTATTTGGAAATTAGAATTTGTAGGTGATTTATTGTTTGGGTTCATTTTGGTAGTGGCAGTTACTCGGATGCATTTTTTTATGGGGAGAAGAAAGTCGACTCTACCCTTCGGTATAGTATATGCAAGATGTTCGTTTCGTTTTTTTTTTTGTATGGACCTGTTTATTAAATGGATTTGAAAAAAATTGGTATTAAAAAATTAGAATTTGTAGGTGATTTATTGTTTGGGTTTATTTTAGTGTTATTAGGTGGATGAGTTTTTTTAACTGGAAAAGAAAATCCAGCCTTCGGTATACTATATGCATGAATGTACTATTATATGAAGCGGTGCACAATACGTGAATGACAATCGGGCTCGATTTTGCCCCACTCGTCGTTTCTCAGTTTTGAACTCGTTCTGTTTTCTTTTGTTTTTTTTTCTGCATGGAGGAGTTCGTCAAGTGGAAAAAATTGGTATTTAGAAATTAGAATTTGTAGGTGATTTATTGTTTGGGTTCATTTTGGTAGTGGCAGTTACGCGGATGCATTTTTTTATGGGGAGAAGAAAGCCGACTCTACCCTTCGGTATAGTATATGCAAGATGTTCGTTTTGTTTTTTTTTTTTGCATGGACCTGTGTATTAAATGGATTTTTAAAAAATTAGTATTTAAAAATTAGAATTTGTAGGTGATTTATTGTTTGGGTTTATTTTAGTGTTATTAGTTGGATGAGTTTTTTTAACTGGAAAAGAAAATCAACCCTTTCGGTATACTATATGCATGATTGCACTATTATATGAGGAGTACGACACTTTTTTTTTTTTTTACTTTTTTTTTAATGGAGCAGTTTATTAACTGGACAAAAAAAAATTGTAAACTAAAAGTCCGTGATAAGTTACATTATTTGTCTCGATTTCCGAGTTAATATTCACATGAACCAATTTTTGTTCATAAGTGGACGAGAAATTAGAAATGGAATTTGTAGGTAGGTTATTATTTGGGTTGATTTCAATGTTGGCAGTTACGTGGACGAATTTTTTTAACTGGACAAGAAAGTTACGAATCGCATTCGAAGGTAAGCGATTGTTTATCTTGAATATCAGAGTTATGAGTTAACGTAGACGAATCTTTGTAACTGGATAAAAAAGTTACATTTGAAATTCTAAGATGAGTTATTATTTATTTCGAATTTTCAGAGTTATTATTATTTGATGGAAAAGGCAATGGACAAGAAAGTTACGAGTGAGTTTCTATCGCGAATTTTTTAGAATTATCATTATCCGATAGAAAAAGGCAAACCGATTTGCCTCGCGAAATACACTATGAAAATAAATATTTTATCCATCCCTGAAAAAAAAAAAATGTTATTGGATCTAGAGTGAAGTCGTGTAGCGAGTTTCGCAATCAATCCTGTTCGCATCCGGCTGACGATGAGACTCCGCCCATCTCTTCGCCCTGGGGACGAAGTAGCGCAGATCCTGCCTGTCAGCCTGATGGCAAAAGCGGGTTTGCCTTAACGCGGTAGAGCCCCGGCTGCTACCCGGAAGCTACCGCGCTGAAAACCATTTTCCCCCTCGTTTATTATTATTATTATTTTTTCATCTCGAGTCATTTACAATATTGAAAAAATATTTTATTAATTTCCTGCGCAATATTTATCCATAAATGAATATTTAAAACATTATTTTACCCTCATTTGTTTATTATTATTATCTCTTCCTTTCATCTCAAGTCAATTTCAATGTTGAAGAAATATTTTCTTAATTTCCCACGCAATATTTGTCCACAAATGAATTTAAAGAAAAATATTTTACCCTCGTTTGTATATCATTATTATTATTGTACGTTTTCATTCCAAGCCAATTTCAATATTGAGAAAATATTTAAAAAGTGTCCTGCGCGATATTTACACATAGACGAATTTTGTCGACGGACTAAAAGTTTCCGAGCGCAATCTGGATCGGCGAGTCCTTGCGGGGAGAAAATTTCCTGCGGTCTCGAGAGCGGTCTCTCGGGCGAGTCGCCCGCTCGCTGCCTTCGCCGGAGAGTGAACAACAATTTTTCATTGCTGGCCCGTATAGTCGTAACGCGCGGGTATCGGTGAAGTGCGCTCGCACACACCGGCCGAGCGAGAGAGCGAGAGAGTTCGTCAAGGTCACCGGGCTGCGATTGGCTCGCCGATAGCCGGGCCGGCCGTGCATACGAATCTCTCGCTCCGCCCCCGCTCGCTTCTCATATTCTCCGGGCACCAACGGCCTATCTCCGTCTATATTTGCGCGAGTGTGTACGCGAAGTATGCGTCGAGAGCGCGCGACACGGGCCCGGTACATCGCGCACACATGCCCACTCCTTTTTCCGCGAGTCCGACACTCGTCCGCAATCGCTGACGCCTCGGAATAAATTCGCCTCCGGGGCTCTCGCTCGCTTGCGCCGTTCGTGTGCACTCCCGACAGCGAGTAGTATAGGTAAATGTTGATCGGACGGTGCCATGTGTCGCGAGAGGGATGTGCCAGGCGAAACACACCACGCGCCCCACGTGCTTTTTCTCGCTCGCTCGGCCACCTCTCAGTCCCCATCGAAAGATAGAGCTGACAGCACATCTGCGCTAACCACCGGGCTCCGAGCCAGTTCGAGGATTCGCGACGAGATACTACGCGACACCCGAGTCCGCGAAGACTCGTTTTTCCTATTTTTTTTTTTTTGGAATATTTTTTTTTAGTTGTTTGCAGAATTCGGTCTGATTTTTCGAAAAAAAAAATTTCGAAAGAATTTTGTTTTTGCAGGTATCGAGCGAATTTGAAGAAATGCTTGAATTATTGGGATTTCTACTGTAGGTGAATTTATCGTGTTTGCCAGAAGCTGAATATAGTATTGTTGGTATTTTTAGGGTAAAAGTGGCGAATGCGATGAATCGATGGCTCGCAGTCTGCGCCGAATTCACCACTTTTACATTATTTAATACTATTTATACTTTTAGTAGTAGATAATTTAATACTATTGATACTTTTAATAGTATTGTAATACTTTTTTTTTGTTATTCTCGGAAAATGGTACGATTTTCCAAAAAAAAATTTCGAAAGAATTTTTTTTTTTTCAGGTATAGAGCGAATTCGAAGAAATCCTTGAATTATCGGAAATTGTACTGTAGGTGAATTTATCGTGTTTGCCAGAAGCTGAATATAATATTGTTGATATTTTTAGGGTAAAAGTGGCGAATGTGATGAATATATGATTCACAGCCCGGGCCAAAGTCACCACTTTTACATTATTATTATATTATAATAATTTTACTATATTTAGTGACCGCAAAGTCTATAGAACTGTAAAGTGATAAATTAATGCCGGGCCGAATTAACCACTTTTACGCTGTTACCATTATCATTATTATTGATTGATTATGAAGCTCTAGGCCGGCGTCCCATGAGAGCCAATTACAAATGCAAACGAGATCGGAACATAGAGGCAATGCTAAAAACATGTAAACAACCATAGCGATAATATTAATGCAACAAATATTTAACACATTCAACGTTCGACCAGGACTACAAAATATATCAATATAAACATATTATTATTTTACTATATCTAGTGCCTGTAATCTTCGAACCCGTATTATTGTTTTTTAAACACTCGTAACAGAGTAACCTACAATGTACCGCGAATGACTCAGAACTTAGAAAAAAAATACCGCAAAACTGCTCGAAAATTATTTTTTCTACAATCCAGCGTAAAAAAAACAAGGTTAGATCGACTCGATTCGGGGGATAACATAAGTAACCTGTTGCTGTGAATCGGGGTTATCAATGACAGAGTCTCCACCGGTAGGATCGACACATCTGTGTTCCTCCTCTTGTATATAGTCTAAATAGTAGTCGGGCTATTCGCACGCTCCGTCCGTTGTACAGTAGAACGCCGTTGGAAAGGTCTCGGCACGGCGTGGCGTTGTGTTCGTCGAGGAGAGGTCTGGCAACCCTGTCCGCCTAGCTATACTACTGCCGCTCGGTTGGCCGTACACAGGCGCGCGCGCGCATGCACACACCCATCCATAAAGCGTCGAGTCTCTCCTCTATCTCCTCGACGCAGCGCGGGGTTGAATTTCAAACGCGCCTGATGCAAGGGAAACGAGCTCTTCGGCCGGAGCTCTCTCGTTCGGCCCGCTTCTCGGGGGTCCTCTTTCTATAGGGGTTTCAACTCGACGAGGGTTCCCAACGGCCGAGCGAGAGAGCGTAGCAGCGGCGGCAGAGCGGGCACGGGTTCCATCGATGCGCGGTCGGGCAGCGCCTGGAACATAACGGTGCGCGGCCGACGAGACTCGCTGGCCGTGCCCGGGCCCGTACTGCAGGATTATAGCCGGCTGGTAGGCGGCTCTCTCGGTCCTTCTCCGACTACCGACCGCCGAGCGAGAGCGACAACTGTATTTCTCTCCGGCTCGTAGCCGATGTGGAAAACCGGCGGGCAGAGA
Organism: Ichneumoninae sp. A BG-2022a; assembly: GCA_030522665.1. Lineage (NCBI taxonomy): Eukaryota > Metazoa > Arthropoda > Insecta > Hymenoptera > Ichneumonidae > Ichneumoninae sp. A BG-2022a. Next base: position 13,090 of record JAPYZC010000668.1, on the reverse strand, counting down.
GCCGCGAGCGCGCGGGAGCGAGCGAGACGGCAATGGCGCACGCAAAGACACAGACACGCAGAACGGAGCTCGTTCGCTTATCGTCCCCGGGTGTACACAACCACGAGGCTGCTCTCTACCCGATTTATCTTCTCGTTCCACGGAATATGTCCCTCGTAAATCATATTTTCCCCGATGACGGAAAAGTCGATATTTAAATGCTTCCCTTTTTTTAGGTTAGGATCGTGTAACTTCGGTCAACAATGGCCGCCATCTTTTTTCGTGAAACTCTTCGAAAAATAACGGCGAGGGAGGAGGGGGGGAGGGTTAATGGAAGGTATTCGAGGAATCTACCTGAGTCCCCGTGAATTTCTACCTGTCAAGGATTAACATAGTTTTACGAATTTCTTGCACGTAGGAGGGACGTTAATGCTCTTTCGAAATAGCCGTCGAGGAAAAATCTTTGAGCTCTGGGATTTTCCTCATCGGATGATTTTTTTTCATATTTTTTTTTTCTTTGAAATCGTTAACCGGGTGTACCGACGGTATAACAGCGAGGATGGAAAGTTACCGATGGGGCGGGAGAGCGAGTGAGAGCGAGTGGAAGGAACGCCGTGAACGTACGTTAGGCACTTTTCATCGGTATGCTGGGGCGACTCGACGGCGCGTTGTAGGCCGCTGAGGCAACCGAGCGAACGGAGCGGAGAGCTCTCGGCACACACAAAGGGGCTTGCTGTGTTTGCCCGTGTGTGTGTGTGCGAGAGCGCGCGTGAGGTCAGGCGAGTGAGAATGTATTGGCGCTCGTGGTTGGGTAGGGGACAACGAATTGGCCATGGAAGCGAGATCTCACGCCAGCATCGTCGTCGTTGGCCCCGTCGCTCGGGATACCACCACCATCCAACAACATCCCACGGACGACTGAATGCTGACGCTCGCTTACACTCGGCTCAACGTTCGTATGGAATAAAACGTATAGCCCCTATATATATATTCATGTATATATGTATATACATATATACACATAGTAACATGTCGGGTCGGTGAAGAGGATGCGCGCGCAGGTATACTTAGCGCATGTGTGTCGGCTCTCGTTTAAGCTCGCTCGAGAGACCGTGCTGTACATTACTGCTATATAGAACAGCGTACGTCTGGTGCATGTACGTTTTACGACATGATATAGCGGAATTATAATGGAGCGGAGTATAGTTCGAGGCTCTACAGTATTGTTCGGCATCGGAACCGTGCGAGGCTTAACCGCAGCGATCGCTGCGGATGTTTTTGGCGTTAGTGGGTAACGTCCGTGCAAAGGTAAGTCGCCGATTATTATTCGGCGAAGAGGACAACATTTACTGAGTTTTTGGAGAGCAAAAATTGTTGGTTTTGATGCATCGGGTTTTTTATTTATTTGGATGCACTGAATATGAGCTTTGTTCGTTTGTTTCTTTACGCAGCGCTCGCTGCGGATGTTTTCGGCGTTAATGGACATTCCATATTATCTGATTATTTTCTTCGGAGTAATGTTACATCGCTATCGCTAGAATTGGAGATTACTGCTATATAGAGCGATGTATTTCCAGTGCATGTACGTTTTACGACATGATATAGCGGAATTGTAATGAAGCTGAGTGTAATCTCTAGCTGTACAGTATTGTTCGGCTTCGGACCCGTACGCGGCTCGACCGCAGCGCTCGCTGCGGAAGTTTTAGGCGTTACTGGGTAACGTCCGTACTATAATTGGGGTGTAGAGACGAAAGTTTCTCAAGTTTCTAAACATTCAAAATTCTTGCTTCTACTACATCGACTATGTTATTTATTTAGATAAATTAAATATGACTTTTTTATTATCCGTTTTTTTCTATCCGCAGCGCTCGCTGCGGTAGTTTTCGGCATTACTGGGCAATATCCATACAAAGGTATGTCCCCATCAAATTATATTCGGGGTGCACATTCGAGAATTTTGCAATTTTCTAAACATTCATGTTATTTATTTAAATAAATTAAATGTGACCTTAGCATTATTCGTTTCTTTCTCTCCGCAGTGCTCGCTGCGGATTTTTTCGACACTAATGGATATCCCATATTTTGTCTCAAAAATTGAATCGGCCTAACATGAAATTGGAATCTCTGAAAAAAAACTACACCTTTCAATTCGTCGCTCCATTGATTCGTAGTTCAGCCTTTTTATTGCCGATCAATTCCTATCTATATGATAATCCGTGCCAACAAACGTACTTCGCGCATATAGAGGCCATGTGTCCGTTCGTACATGTACGTTTTACGGCATGATACAGCGGAATAAATAAGCGCACTGTAGCACAGTGAGCGTTGTACAGTGCGTGTACAGTATCGAGGATAGAGACTGCCATCAGCAGCAGGCAGCGTCAGGCTCGATGGCAACACCCCAGTGTACAGTGTTCGCCCGAGTACACGCGCAAAGCACTCCGAGGTCTCTTTATCTGTATTCTCTCCGTCGGTCGTTCGGCGCGCACACTGCTGTATATATATATAATATATATATATATATATACGTGTACGTAACGTAATGCGACGGGGCAGGGAGGAGAGCGAACCTCTCTCCGGCGATAGCCACGTTCCGTGTTCGGTGGGAGCGCGCACGTGTGTGCCGCGGCCGTTCGGCTGTACATTCTACATATACGAAGGCGCGCTTTACCGCGAGACGGCTCTCGTCCGTCGCGCATGCGCAGAGCAGTTCCATGGACTTTCACACAGCGCCACAGGAGCGGCGAAGGGGCCGCCGCGGGGAACGGAGGAGCGAGGGGCCTCGAGAGGAAACGATACACGAATACTCCCATAAACTCGAAGCATAACCGATACACGCACGAAACTCACACTGTACCGTAGTACCGAGTCCCGCCGCTGTCCGTGGTGCCTTCGAGTGTGTATGCGCGCTCAACCTCTCTCCATCCCCACTATCCCAGGCTCTGGCATCGATTTCCAGTCTGTCGAGCCTGCAGGCAGCCGAGGATCGAGCGAGCGGTGTAGCTTTTGGTTCGTATCGAACCGATCCTCGCGCCCGCGCAGCATTGCGCACAATCTACACCGAAACGAGCTTGCGACATCGGACGATCGAACGTTTTTTTTTTCTTTCTTATAATTCTCCTTCCGTCCCAAAGCTCCCGAGGGATTGATAATGATTTTTCTTTTTTTTTTTCTTCGTACTTTAGTTATTAGCATTATTCGAAACGACCAGAGCGTGTTTCCGACGTAGGCGTCGAGGGACGTCGACGAGAGGAGGCTCTGGGAAAACGGTTTCGAGACGGAGATACCAGAGCCGAGAGGGGCGAAATACATAGAAGTTGCGCGAGCGTGTACCAACACAGACTGGCAGCGGATAATTGACGATAGCGGGAGCGGCCGTGGTGGGAGTCGCGGGACGCGGTTCGAGGCGAACGCGCTGCCCTCAGTCGGTCGTTCGTTTCACTAGCGTTAATATCGCGGAGAGAAAATTGGAGGCCCCCATCGCGATAGCCCTGGCGCGTTCTCGCCTATCCGAACCGTCTGTGCCGCTCTGGGCTTCTCTCGTTCCCGTTTCTTTTTTGTTTCGTCCCTCGCGAAAGGCGTATCATGCCGACACAACGGCGCTGCTCTATCGGTGCGAACGTCTAGGCTGCTCTCGCCGACTGGCACTCTCTATTGACGGAAGATACACCCGAAAGTGTCGATACGTATTTTTTTTTTTTTTTTTTCCCCATTCTGTTCTATCGAGCTCGGGACAGATATTTCGTCGCTCGCCCGACCGACGGGCAACGGGCCTTTGTAACACTCGAAACGTCGAAGGGGAGCGCGCGGATTACGAGAGATAAATAAAAACAAGCGCGCATTGTACTGAAAAAGTAAAGAAAGAGAAAATATCGAGCTTTCCGTTCGGCCGTTTCCACTTTGCATAATTTGCAAAGCCACGAGCCGCTTTAATTATCCGAATCGAGGGGGCGGACGTATGACAGCAAAATATACTTCGGAATAATTGTACTCGAAAAAAAAACGAAAAAAAGAAACTATTAAATAAATTGAAAAACAAGAATTAGCGAAGTGTTGGGAGAACGAAGTTAATATCTCACAGACTTGAGGACACTCTGGACACTCGTTGTCATTAATATTAAAAGAAATAAGTAAGCCAAAACAAAGAAGCGCCCGTCACTCGGTATTTTGTGCGCATCGGCCACGAGGAAGCGAAGCCCTTCGGTAAGAGATAATAAATAATAATAAAAAAAAGGCTGAATAAGAAGGAGTTTGCGGCAGAGCGAGAGCTCGCGGGTGTTTTGTGGGCGCTCTCGCGCGATCGAGTACCGGCGCGGCAAGTAACGCCGAGAGTGACACGGTCGAAAATTTTCGTATACGTAATATACAAGGTGGTCTCACGTAAGTGTGTTGCCGCTGCCTCATCGGCGTGCGTGTGCGATCCGCTTTGGTGCCTCCCGACGTGCGCCCGTTTCCTTTGCATGAGTGTGTGTGAGTACGTCGAGGCGCGACGCGAAGAGAAGGGGAGGGAGGACGAGATAGACGACGACGACGGTGGCGGCTTTGGTGGGGATCGTTCGAGTGTTGCCGAACGCGGCCTCTGCTCCGACGGTGCTGCGCTCTAGCGTAGTGTCTCGTCGAGTCTCCCCACCCGGGACAGTCGAACGAGGTTCGCGAAGGCTCGAACTTCAACGTTAAAACACACCACTCCTGAGTTGTGTCGTTTGGGAATGAAAAAATAAAAATCTCAATATTTTCGTGCGATTCCTGACGCACGTGTGTTCCGTTCGACGCGCGTCGAAGTTCGTGCCGGTGAGCGAGAGATAAATACAAAGGAAAAGGAGAGAAAAAGTCGAGAGCTCGCTCGACGAACAAAAAGGATTCCTTCGGTGCCGGTGATTCGTCGTTTCGCGGCCGCCAATCGAAGCGTACGATCATAGCCGAGGCACGACGATCGTCGAAAGCCGAAGCAGCAGCAGCAGCGAGCAGCAGCAGCGGAGTAACCAGTCGGGCTCGTGGTACGAGACGGTAGAGAACGGGTGATTATAGAGAAAATAACCGAAACGGTGCGCGCACGTACGGAACACTCCGAACACAGTTAGTGTGGGTGCGAAGAAAAAAAATTAATATATATACATATATTCTTGTGTACATGTTTCATATGTGTGTGTGAAATTGTCGAAACGTCGAAAAGTTCGGGTCCGAAAAATACTCGCTGCGTTCGCTTCTCTTGGGTGTCCGCTTAACACGAATAGAGAAAATCGACGAAATAACATTTATACGCTGACAACAAAAAAATATAAAATAAAAAAGCCCGAAGTAAAACAAGAGTTTTACTTAAGGAAGAGCGTCTCGCTGAACGAAAAAGATAGGATTCGCATCGACTCCCTACCATAAAAAAAAGGATCGAGGCGACACTCGCTCGCCCAACATTCGATCGTGAGAAAAAAAGCCACAATTCGTTGCCCTTCGAGTTGGTTCGACGTTTTTTTTTTTTATTATTTTGTCATAACATTTTTTCCTCTCGCCGAATACATCGTCGATGAACCGCCTCGTGTCAACGCCGTCGGCGTAACCGAGTGTGTTCGAAGCAGACGTCGAGTGATATAGAGAATCGGTAGCGGATTCGAGTGGTACGGCGCGCGTGCGGAGAGGGAAGTTTATCTGATAGTGACAGAAACGGTGGGCGAAGGGGGGTGAGGAGGAGGACGTGTAACAGCGCGATCGCAGAGGAAACGAGAGCGAGGGAGACGGAGAGAGGTCGAGCCGAACAATATCGAAGCGGAAAGCCTGTGAGAGATAGAGAAAGGGAAGGGGGGCGCCGGAGAGAGAGAGAGGGGTGGGGGGTCGAGAGCGAGCGAGACAGAGCGAGGCACACCGAGGGACTCCGCTCTAACGAAGGCAAGCCGCGACGGCGGAGACGACGACGACGACGACCACCAGTGCACCAACACACGATCAGAGCGCCGTCGGTGCTGCACCCTGACGCCCGTATCGTCAACCACAGTTATCACAATGGCTTCCGTGAAAGACACGGCGACTTTCTTCGCCGAGGGCACCGCCAATCAATTCGAACACGTACTAAAACTGTACCCGCAGGCACTGAGACTGAAGGCCGACAGAAAAATCAAGAAACCGGAGGAGCTCATTAAACTCGACAATTGGTAAGTTAACGTTCGAAGAAAATACATCGGTCCTTCGACGGGGAGCGACGGCGAGGAAAATAAAAATCTTTCTCGCGAGAATCTCTCGAGCCGATCCTAAGCTCGCCGGTTTTGTTCGCGAGTCGTCGACGGACTGTAATTCGTGCTTTTAATCGAACGCCGAGCGCCGTTGGCGCACGGGGTGGGGGGGCGGAAAGTGAGAATTAACGAAGTTAGGAGCGGGTCGCTGCGAAGCTCGGATTATTTCTCCGTTGGCTCACGGGGGCTTCCACGGACACCCAACTCTACATGGGACAATGAACCCTCGGCCAACAGCAGCGACGTTTACCAGCACGTACCGCACTAAGCCCGCCGAGCTCGGACAGGCACAAAACTCATTTCAAAATTTTTTTTTTTTTTTGCACTTGTATAGATATTTTTTAATTTTAAAAAAATTCGGAGCTCAAGAATTCGAACATCTTAGATTTTTGCTCGATGGAACGAGCTTCGATGTAGCTTTTTTGTTCTTTCGGTTCGAGACGTCGCTCCGCTCGCTATCTCGCGATATTTCGGGGATCTCGCGAGCGACGGACGAGCGCCAGCCAGACACGACTCGCGGATATTTACTTTTCGTGTTTTCGAGTATTCCCGCGATCGACGCGAAACGTCGCGAGCGCATTCGCACGCGGATCCTGCGGGCAGGCGGGCGGACACACTAACGGTGTGTGCACGCCTGTCCGACGGCCACCCTCCTTTTACTAAGTGAAAACACTGACGCGGCGCGGCTCTCTCTCTATCACTCTCTGTTCGAAGAGACCGAGAGAGACGACGCGCGTCACGTGGCGAGCCGAGCATTTCCTTGCCCGATTCTGGACGACGATCCTATCACGTTCGTCACGACGCTCTCCCGTTCGTCTCGTCGTTACTCGATGACGCTCTGTTTCCTTTTCCTTTTTTTTCCTCCTTTGCTCGTTCATCATCAGAAGCGAAGACTCGAGACTTCTCATTGTCGAGTTTCGCGGAACTTGTTACCTTTTTTCTGGACCAGCAATTTTTTCTTTTCTTCAACTCGGAACTTTGATTATTCTCAATTCTGTACGCTAGAGCTCTTTTTAGGCGCGAGCTCCTTACGTGCTAGAAGTGCCTATTGAAATCACTTTTTTACACCTCTTGCTTTTTTTTTTTGCATGGTACTTTTTTTGGACGTGGCATTTTTTTTTTAAGTAGGAACTTTGATTCTTCTTAATTCTGCATTTGAGCTGTTTTTGTAGCGCGAGCTCCTTACGTGCAAAAAGTGCATATTAAAATCTCTTTTTTACACATCTTGATTTATTTTGGGTAATACTATTTTTGGGAGCAGTTATTTTTAGGCAGTCACTCTTTACACGCAAGAAGTCCGTATTGAAATCACCTTTTGCCACATCTCGTTTTTATTTCATGGTACTATTTTTGGGACTAGCCATTTTTAGACACTCACTCATTACATGCAAGAAGTGCTTATTGGAATGACTTTTTTAAAACATTTTCTTTTTTTTATCGGAATTTTGATTCTCCTTAATTCTCGATGTGAGCTTTTTATGTACTCACTCTCTGGATGCTAGAAGTGCCTATTGAAATTACCCTTTTCCACATCTTGTTTGTTTATTACATGATACTATTTTTGATCAGACATTTTTAGACACTCAGTGTTTACATCGCGCCTATTCAAATCACTTTTTTTAAATGTAGTTTTTTTTTTACTCAGAATTTTGATTCTTCTTAATTCTGTACGTGAGCTCTGTTTATGCGCTCACGCCTTACATGTTAGAAGTGCCTATTGAAACCACCCTTTTCCACATCATGTTTTTTTATTACACTATTTTTGTGACCAGCCTTTGTTCAGACACTCAGTCCTTACATCTAAGAAGTGCCAATTGAAATCACCTTTCTCCACATCGTGTTTTTCCTTCAACTCGGAATTTTGGTTCTTCTTAATTCTCTACTTGAGCTGTTCTTAGGCGCTCACTTCTTACATGCTGGAAGTGCCTGTCGAAATCCTCTCTTTCCACATCTTGTTTTTTTTGCATGGTACTTTTTTGTTTCTTTTTTTGTGCTTGATATACTTTCGTACCTGTGCGAGAGAGGCTCAAAGGCACAATATTAATATCTTGGCTCGATGCTGGGGTGCACGGTGTGTCGAACGAGTTTTAATTGCCGCCTGAGATACTCATCAGCCGGTGGCGATATAAAAATGTATTGATCGTGCACCCGAGCCTCTCCGACAGTGCCTGTATACTCTCTTCGCCCGGCACCTCTATACCTTTTGCCGAGGAACGAGAGCGACGACGACGACGACGACGACGTTTTGACATTTATGAAACGCCGTTGCCGTCGCTGCCCGCGCTCTCCCGGCCCCGGGAACGGTAAGTGCCAGTCCTGGTACGACATCGAAAGACCGTTTACCATTCGCCGCCGGCAAGCAACGGCGACGGCAATCGGAAACAGCCACGAGAAATTTTCTAAGTGCTCGACGAAATTCGAAACTCGCGGAACAATTCGCCGACACCCCGCTCCGCGAGTATTCCATAAATATCGGCGAAAAAAAAATGTTGCTCCTCGAGTATTCCTCAAGGTCTCGGGACAAGAGCGAAACTTACTCTATCCTCTATTTTTTTTCCGGATCGAATGGAAAGATCGCATTATTATGTTGGCGGATTTTTTGCGAATAATCGTCAGAGGAATAAAAAAATATTGCGTAGTACTTAATAAAAAGTATACAAAATTACCTCTATTTTTATTTTTTAAATGTAATATAAAAAATTTACTCCGTCCTGTATTTTCGGAATCGAATGGAAATGCTCGATTATTTTATTGTCGGAACGATTTATCGAATATCCCTGAGAGGAATTAAAAAATCGTGTCCAGTATTAAATTTTAAATACTAGACGGGGAATTTTAAATAGCGAAAATACCTTTAAAATCATTTTTTTAAATTGAATGTAAAAAATGTACTGTACCCTCTATTTTTCGAATTGAATGGAAACACTCGATTATTTTATTGTCAGATTTATCGAATATCCGTGAGAGGAATTTAAAAAAATATCGTGTCCAGTATTTAATAAAAAAATGTACTCTGCCCTCTATTTTTCGAATCGATTGGAAACGCTTCATTATTTTATTGTCGGAAGATTTGTCGAACATCCCCGAGAGTAATTAAAAACAAAACCGTGTTCACTATTCAATGTAAAAAATGTACTGTCCTCTATCTTTCGAATTAAACGGAAACGCATGATTATTTTATTGTCGGAAAATTTGTCGAATTTTTGCCGAACATCCCTGAGAGTGATTTAAAAAAATCGTGCTCAGTATTTAATATAAAAAATTTACTGTCTTCTATTTCCCGAATTGTACGGAAACACGGTTATTTTATTGTCGGCAGACTTGTCGAATATCCGCGAGAGGAATTAAAAATGACAAAAAAGCGCGTTCAGAATTTGATATTAAGAAAGAAAAAACCGTCGAGCGGACGATTGTGTCAAGGCTGTTTTCGTAGAAGTAGCCGGCGCACAGCGTTGCGTGCCGTGAGCGCCTCTCAAAATGGACGCGAGGCAGCAAGGCATTCGAGCGCTCTCGGGCCGCTGCCGAGCTCTCGGGCCGCCGCGTCACCGTTGCCAGCTACGGAACGGCGGAGCCCCTCGTTTCTCGTTTCCCGTCGGCAACCCACGGAAACGCCAGAGTGCATGAAAAATTATTCGGATATCCGCGGGATTCGCGTCGTTTTCGATATTTTTTTTTGTTCCCCATTTTTTTTCCAGCCCGTCCCATGCGATCGTTTATCGTACCCGACAATTGTCCGACGGTCGATCAATGTCCGCCGAAAAAGCGATGAATTTTTTTTTTTACCGACTAGCTCTGATCGACTATTTTTTTTATCGACGAGCTTTCATCGATAGCTAATTTTTTTTACCGATAACTAATTGTTTTTTTTATCGACGACCTTCGATCGGTCAAATTTTGAGGGACTCGTTGACGAATCTTCGTCGAACTACTCGCGGTAATAAAATTGTTCTGAGAAAAGAAAGAATAAAAAACCACAACAACGTCCGCTTCGAAGATTCCCCGAAAGCTTGTCTGACGGCCGTTGCGTTATTCCATTGTTTTACAGGTACCAGAATGAGCTACCGAAGAAGATAAAATCCCGTGGGAAGGATGCTCATCTCAATCACGAGGAACTCGTCCAAACGATGAAATGGAAGCAAACAGTGAGTATAGCGAAGATTCCCACAAAAAAAAAAGAAAAAATCTAGACATTCGTTTTTTCAAAAGACAAAAAATGTAGACCATTTTTGTTATAAAAGAAAAAAAAATCTAGAAATTTGTTTTTTCAAAAGACATAAAAAATATAGACATTTTTGTTATGAAACGAAGCTTTCTCCACGAAGCAATAAAAATCAAAAATAATAAACGAATAAAAAACATTGTAATATCGCGACAAACGAATTCCCACCACTGGATGATTTTATCGCCTAAACGTTACGTGTAATTTTTTGTTCTCTCTGTTTCTCGCACTCTCTCGTAGCGTGGGAAATTTTATCCTCAACTGTCTTACCTGGTGAAAGTGAATACTCCGCGCGCGGTCATGGCGGAGACGAAGAAGGCTTTCAAGAAGCTTCCGAACTTGGAGCAGGCCATAACGGCCCTGTCGAATCTTAAGGGTGTCGGTACGACGATGGCTTCGGCCCTTCTGGCCGCGGCGTCTCCGGAGAACGCGCCGTTCATGGCCGACGAGTGTCTAATGGCGATACCGGAAATCGAGGGCATAGACTACACGACCAAGGAGTACCTTAATTTCGTTCAGCACATTCAAAACACCGTCGAGAGGCTCAACAAACAGAGTGAGTACCAAGATCGCCGTAAAAGAAAAGTCACTCATGCTGGCCGGCCATCGGTGAAAGCCCGAAAATCGTGGAAATTTCTGGAAAAAAAAAAAGCTTCGGAGAATGAGAAAAAAAAGAGTCAGGATATTTTTTTTTGTGGGTCAGGAAAAGATGCAAAAGAAAATTATATAGAGTAGTAGCGGTAAATAGGTAATAGTATTGATAATTGAATTACATTTACGTTGAGCAACAATATTATGATGGGTCCCCACGATAATGATCGAAAATCCTGGAAATCAAGAAAATGCAAAAAAAAAAAATATATAAGATATACAATAGTAACAGTATTATGGTGGCCGCCACGATAAACCTCGAAAATCCTGAAAATTGCTGAAAAAAAGTGCCCTGAAAAATCATGAAAAAAGTCAAGGTATTTTTTAATGAGTCAGGATAAAAGGCAAAAAAGTGTACAATACCGGAAAATAGGAAATAGTATTGATAATTGAATTACATTCGCGTCCAGTCACAGTATCATGGTGGCCTGTCAAGCTAGAAAGTTCGACATTTCTGGAAGAAAAAAAAAAAAAACTCCGTAAAATGAGAAATAAAAGTCAGGCTATTTTTTAATGAGTCCGGAAAAAAATGCAAAAGCATATGGGGCATTCCATGCCAACTGAACCAACCTTTGAACCTCACCATCTTCGATAATTTTTTAATATTATTCTTCTACCTCAAAAACATACGCCAAATTTTTTTCAGAATTTTTTGCTTGCAGAATTTAAAATTATAATTAATTAAAACTAAATAAAAAACGCCCTGTTTTAAAATTCTGAAAAAAATTTGGTGTATATTTGTGAGGTAGACGATTAATATAAAAAAGTATGAACCTGATCGAAGATGGTGAGGTTCAACGGCTGGTTCAGTTGGTATGGAATGCCCCATATACACTATAGTACCAGTAAATAGGAAATAACAAATTGACAATTAAATTATCTACGTGTTGAATTAATTTTTTTTCCTACACCATCTGCCAACTAATTAATAGCGCAATGACTGACGCCGCCTAAGTTTGAGAGGAATAAAAGAGAATTACAAACACTTCTCGATCGGATAAAAATCCGAAAAAAATCAAGCATATGGAAAATGCTGATAAGATTGTCCGTCCATAATAATGATCCCAAAATGTTATTCGTTTCCTTCATATTAAAATTTGTTTAAAATCGTAATTTTCAAGTATTAGGTAAAATTCCGAAAAAATTCATACGTATTCAGAAAAATTAACAAATCATTTTCGTAATAACAAAAAAATTGGTTGCCGAATTTGTTGCACAATTTTTTTTGCAGTAATTTGTTACGAACATTCCGAAATTATTATTATGCTCAAACAATCTTTTCAGCACCTTTTATATGCTAGAATTTTTTCAGATTTTTTTCTCTTCGAGAAGTGTTTGTAATCTTTGTATTTTTTCTCTCGAACTTAGGCGGCGTCAGTCATTGTGCCAGTGCTACCTTAATTTATTTTCTGTCTCGAGCGCACTAACTCAAAGTTTCGCGGAACCGTTTTGTTTTGTTTGTTACCGCAGTGTCGAACGGAACTGTGTGGAGCCCGCACAGGGTAGAGCTGGCCCTGTGGACGCACTACGTCGCGTCCGAGCTGAAGCCGGATCTGCTGAACGGCATTCCGGGTAGCACGGAGAACGGCAATTCGCATCCACCGTCGAACGGCGAGGCGACGGAGCCGTCGGACGACAGTAACCAGGATTCGGCGACGGTGGTCGTTGCGAACGGCAAGGAGCCGGGTCCGATTGATCCGGCAGCGATCGACGAGAACAGCACAACCACCTCGTTCACCGAGGATTCCCTCGACAAGCCGGCGACGCCGATAACCGCCGCGGTCGCGAGCGAAGACACGAACGACAGTATCGCGACAAACGACAACGACGACTGCAACAACACTACGCCACGGCCGACCGACAGCGAGGACACGGAGGACTCGCAGGACGCGCAAGAACCACCGACCAAAAAGACCAAGAAGTGACCCCTCAATTGCGCAACGTTAAATCCTGTTAACAGTCTCACGCCGACCGCCAACCTGACTCTGATTGCGGCGCGGCGATTTTAGCTGCCGGATTA
>JAPYZC010000667.1:0-35668 GCA_030522665.1 Ichneumoninae sp. A BG-2022a | reverse complement strand
CGATTAAATGTTTTTTAAACATTTCTGAAACCCTTCAATATAAAATTTATGAGCGGACAAAAAAATATTTTCAGAATGTCTTAAAAACATTTAACAAATTTTTTTTAACGATCATAAAATATTTTCAACATTTCAAAGGAATATTATTGAAACCTTTAAAAAATATTTTTCTGTTATGTGGGATATAAACATTCGTACACAGTGAGTAGTTTCTTTTTCTGAACCGATTCCAACGGAAACGAAACCGGTTATCATACTAAATGTTATTTCGTACCTCGTGCGCAATATGCATATTTAAAATTTTTTACAAATGTCCCAACACAACCTGGAAATGTCCCAGAAATTGTCCTTGAATGTCCTTGAATTTCATATGGATTTTTTTTTTACTAAACACAGTATAGCAGCGGATTTGTGTGTTTTCATGTGCCGATATAATTTTAGGTTCAATGGTCATCGTGCAACATATTCAGCACCCAGGACCACGCAGCTGCCGCCATCGCCAAGACGGGCGTCCCGGTGTACGCCTGGAAGGGAGAAACTGACGAGGAGTACCTCTGGTGTATCGAACAAACGCTCGTCTTCAAGAACGGCAAACCCCTGAATTTAATACTGGACGACGGCGGCGATCTTACCAATCTCGTCCACACCAAGTTCCCTGAGTATCTCAAAGAATGCCGTGGCGTATCGGAGGAAACTACGACCGGCGTCCACAATCTGTATCGCATGGTCAAGGACGGAACTCTCAAAGTACCGGCCATCAACGTCAACGACTCGGTCACGAAGGTCCGTTATCGCGAACGTTCACCGAGTTTCGTAAGCCGTAACGAGAGAACTCGATAAAATGTGTTTTTTTTTGTTTTTCTTCAAAAAAATCAACAGAGTAAGTTCGACAATCTCTACGGATGTCGGGAGTCCCTGATCGACGGCATAAAGCGCGCGACCGACGTGATGATCGCCGGAAAGGTGTGCGTCGTCGCCGGCTACGGCGACGTGGGCAAGGGCTGCGCTCAGAGTCTCCGAGCGCTGGGCGGACGCGTGCTCGTCACCGAGATCGACCCGATAAACGCTCTTCAGGCCGCTATGGAGGGTTACGAGGTCACGACACTCGACGAGGCTTCGAGCAAAGGTCAAATCTTCGTGACGACGACCGGATGCAAGGACATCATAACGGGCACGCACTTCGAGAAGATGCCGAACGACGCGATCGTCTGCAACATCGGTCACTTCGACTGCGAGATTCAAGTTTCGTGGCTCGAGAAACACGCCGTTGAGAAAATCAACATCAAGCCACAGGTCGATCGCTTCAGGCTGGAGAACGGCAGGTGAGCGATCGAAGTCGCGCCGATTTACATCGTCGACGTATCGCTGGATTGCTCTTATAATCGTTTGGATTCTTTTCGTATTCAGACACATAATCCTGCTGGCCGAGGGGCGATTGGTCAATTTGGGATGCGCCACTGGACACTCCAGCTTCGTCATGAGCAATTCCTTCACCAATCAAGTTCTCGCGCAGATCGAACTGTGGACCAAGGCCGATTCTTATTCGCTGAACGTTCATATGCTTCCGAAATCTGTACGTGTGACTTTTTTTTTACTGGCGGGAATATAATTGTAACGTTGTCTCTTTGAATGTTGTCAGTGAATTTATCTGAACGTAATTTGTTCGTTGCAGTTGGACGAAGAGGTCGCAGCTTTGCACTTGGACCATTTGGGAGTGAAATTGACGAAGCTCACTCCGGATCAGGCCAAGTACCTCGACATACCGATCAATGGACCCTTCAAGCCGGACCACTACAGATACTAATCTGCATCACACATTATTTTCAAGAATTGCATTTTCTTGTGAAAAATTCTTTTAGAAATATAAAATTCTGTTGGCTCAATGTCTAATGTATTTTTTCCCCGCTGATCGCGGTTTAAAAATCTATTTTTTTACGTGTTCCCTGTATGTCGCTTCCGGTCGAAAAGTGGGATTTCTCAACCGGAAGTGACGTCACATTTCTTTTTAAAATTTTTCTGCATGACGTTACTTCCGGTTCAAAAGTGAGATTTTTCAAATCGCAAAGAGCGTTATAGAGATTTTATTTTTATTTTTCCATAGCATTAACTCAAATGCGGCTAGTGCATGAAACGTGTGATTTAAGGAACACAGGAAAGTGGATAGAAGGACATACATGATACGTCCCAAATGTATTTGGAAGTTATTTTGAATGCCGCCAGCGACAGAAACGGATGAATTAAGGAATACACGGTTTTATCACGGTTGGCCTGAAAATTTGATCCTGCGTCAAATAATTGGACATTCATCGATACACGAATAGAAAAAAAAATGCGCCAAGTTCTACCGCTGCCGTACGAAGTGAACCCACTTATAAAGGTTTTCCTTCTGATTATCCGCACAGCTGTCATTGATATAACCTTCGTCTATCGACTAACAGAGTTGACAAATAATTTTGCAAGCTATGCAGATGGTCGTTGCTCGTGGCAGGTGTGGTTTACGGATTTAGAAGACAAAAACAACTTGCAGTCACCGAGCACGAATTTCGGATCAAGGAGACGGAAAGAAAAGCTGAAATTGCCAAGATTCTTGCCAAGGAAAAAGCCATAGCCAACGCAGGTGCATTATTTTACGAATTCACGCATTCAACTCACTTTGAACAATCAATGCTTATCCGTTTGAGGATGATGCTAATTTTTAACGAATATTCCCGAATCCCCAATAGCATTGCAGGATTATTTATTTCTTGCAGCCGAACTTGCAGAGTTGGAACGGATTTTTCTGGGCAGCGATACCAGCAAAAACAACTTCGACGAAGAATAACTTGATCACGGCGCGTGTATGGAATCGGGAGGCCAGTTATCAATCGATTCCCGGGAATGTAAATTGAGAAAAAAAAAATGATCATTTCCAAGAGATCGAGCATACGCACGAAACAATCGAATTAACAATCGATTTACGTGTTTATTTCTATATCGGTAACGTACCGTAACTTACGAGGTATTGCGTCTATGTACAAAATCGCCTTGGCAGTTTTATTTACATCTTCAAAAGTGTGCTGCTTTCCTGTACACAACAACAACCGCAGCCGGTCGGGCACAGAGATTCGGTGGTAAACCACATTGCCAGGTGGTTTGTGTGACCTCCATGACCACAAACAATGCAGAAGTTACTAGGTCCTGTAAAATAGAGAAATACGAATGAATCGCTATACTTCTACATTTCTAAAAAAAACTAATAAATCGCTTTACTTCTAAATTTCTAACAAACGAACAAATCGTTTAATTTCTAAATTAGAAAAAAATCCAATAAATCGTTCGATTCCTAAAAAGAAAAAGATCGTTTTCTGACCTCTGACTGAAATGTGACAAATGACGCACTGAAACGTCAATTTCTTGCAGCTCGCGCATTGCGGGCCTCTGCTGGCTTTGCCGCAGGTATGGCAGTCACTCTGAAATTCGACGTCTTTGTGCGTGTCGTGATGAGCAACGCTGACATGTTTGAGGACCTGCGCTCTAGCATCGAGCAATCGCCATCTGTGCAGAACTTCCGCGTATGCCTTCTTGTAGCTATCGTACAATATCGTATATTTCTCGTCGAGTAATCTGTGCGAAAAACTAAACAAAAAAAGTACATATATTTATATATACAAAAATCTCTCGTACGCAAATAATTGAGGTATCGCCGTATTGGGCAACATATTTGCGAAAACTACCTTATATTTCTACCGACATCGCACGACGTGTCCTGAATGACTTTAAGATCGTCCAAAGACTCCGACCACGAGTTCGAACGATGTTGCTTGAGATTCTGAAAGTTCCAACCCTCCAGACTCGTGTCAGCGGGATGTATCGTGTGGTACGGTGAACTTCCAGGCTGAAATAACGAAAAATTCGATTTATTCTTGTTCGATTCAGTCGCTCAAACATTACCCGCTATTTGGTAGTTCAATACATTACTATAGACGAACAATATTAATTATAGACAAACAATATTAAGAAGAAAAAAATGAACTGAAAGAGTGAAAAATTACAATGAGTGCCGCAAAACATCGAGGATGTCGCAAACCATTAATCGACTTCGACGGAGCGACCCTGAGAACCAATCGGCGTGAGGAATACTTCTGCAGCATCGCGGACAACAAGCTCTTAAACGTTTATGTTAATACACAAATGCCTTACCTTCGACCACCTTTTTCCAGTGAAAAGCCTCTACAACAAAGATAGCAATAATCGTATATGAGTTTACGAAGCATTGTTAGGAACCCGCGTATGATGGGACTGCGTTGAATATCGTACGACGGACTTTGCCAATTTGCGATCGAAAAGGACGAGCTCAAAAAAAATACGGTAACAAAAACTGTACTTCATGCAGTTTTAAGACCACACAGTCCGTCGAGGAAAAAGAAAAATCCCTTGAAGCAGGGAAATACAATTTCCTTTTTTCTTGGCGGTCTTCGGTCTCAAAACGGCATTCGATACAGTTTTTGTTACCGACTGGGCGCGAGGCAGGTGGGCGGGGGGTTTTTACCACATAACATTAAAAGGGTTAATTTGGTTGATTTACGGTATTTCTATAATTTGATTAAGTACAACAAGCATGTTATCCGCTCATCACTAAATTCAATGGTTCCTGGGATACTCAGTCGACGAATAATGTATTCACGTATGTAAACTTTCATACTCGGGCCGCGATGCGTTCCTACCGTTTTTTTTTTTTTTTTTATAAATCGCGCACAGTATCAAACCCAATCGATTTAATTACATGCGATGAATATTCGGCAATGAGAGCCGGAATAAATTTATCGTAAAAAATAGGCGTTTTTCTTTTTGTGTACCGTAACTTACGCTAACGTTGACGGATTTGCTGATCAATCGCGATTGACTAACATCCGGATTTTCCGACCGATAGCTGAAGGCGCAGCTCAACATTCCCGCCATTTGGATATCGGACTGGCTTGCGTAATGTTGAATCCTACAAAAAAAAATGAAAAACCCACACTAACGTTGAAGAAAGGAAAAAACAATAAAACGTACGTAAATGGACGTAGAAGTGCTTGGCGCGAGAAATTACTCACAGGGAATGGATAAGATTTTGTCCGAACGGATGCAGAGGCCATGGAGCATCAATGTCCAGATTCTGGCACATATTGTGCGAACTGGTCGACAAGGGCTGGGATATTACCAGCGCAGCCAGACACCACGCTTGAACCAGGTCCGGCCGTTCCAACATCGCGGCAACGTTCGCGTTGTATTGACACATAGCGGGAATATCCGTGATGTTGATTCTGATTTTTAGAAAACAATTCAAGAGAACATTACAGACATAAAGGTCCATTATCTGCTTGTTGCTAGTGGCAAGCACGACCTATTTATTATAAACTTTATCCTGTATAAGTTAGGTTCGGTTTTTTCTATAAGACGTTATACTTGTTATCTTGGCGATTTTTGATTATATGTTGGTTTGCATGATGGTTTTACCTTCGTATTTTAATTGAGTGCAAACCCGAAATAATTCAATAAATAAATAAATTGTCGAATCAGACTGAGGCCCTAAATCGTAAATCGTTGAACACGAGACTCACACATATTTTTCTGCGAGGTCCTTGCTGATAAAGAAGAGAGACGACGCGTCGTATATCGTTACGGTGGAGTAGTGGTTTTTGTAACCAGTCCTACTCTGAGATCGGTTGGATCCGTGAAGACTCTTTCGCGACCCTTTCTGTAAATACACGAAAACATCAACGTCGAAAAAATCGATTTAGCTTTTTTAATTGTTGACTCGTAGAATGTCAGTGTTGGGAATTACCCTGTCTTGGAAGTAAAACGAACTGATGGAGACTGTATCGCCCGACTGACCGTACGTATTGGGATAAATGTTCATAAACGGCGAGGACACACCGTTGACCATGCCCGCTCCCAAAGCCGACAGATCTCTCGGCGTCGCCCCCTCCGGCTTTATCGACGATCTTCTCGCGTACGACGAGCGGCCGAAGCAAACGAGAATACCTGAATGGAAAAGTTTCGAGCTTGAAAAAATTCCGTTGCGCACTTTCGAAGTACGTACCGACGCAGCTGAACTTCGCTCCCGAGGTTCTTGGAAAGGGAATATACGTATCCTGATAATTTGTGCATATGTTCGTCGAATTTAAGAAGTCGTCGTTTCTTTGAATGTGATATCCTAGGTGGGTCGTTTCGGATTCGTCCTTGACACACGTCTGGAATAAAAGTTACATTGATTAGCCTCGCGTTTCTATTTTATTTTAAACTAACAGGTGGTTGTAGCTCGGTTGCAGTAGACTATTGAATTTAGAAAACAAATAGACAGCATCTCAAGCTTCATATAATTTGCCGATGCGGATTAAACTTTTAAAAACTAGACCGTATCGGCTACCCGGTCGTAATGTACATACATTTGGTGATATTTATATTCATGCATTTTGCCCCTTTTTATCTACGTAACGGTGCTGTACAAAATTTAATCATAATTTCTTACTTGTTCGAGTGTTATGATAAGCTGCCTGAGACACGGCTCAAGGCACGATCGATTCTTCCGTACGCGCTGCTGAGCCGTTTGTTTAAGAACCTTCAACAACTTTGCCATCGTTGCATTGTCGACTGTCGTGCCCGGACAAAATTGGAAGCTCGGTTGAGCGCTGCACGGATAGTTGCTCGGAAAATTCACCTTCAATATAACGTTGTAATTCTTGTTGCAGGCCGTGACCGTACAGCTTCTTTCCAACGCATCCATCGCATTGACCTTTCGATAAATACAATATAAGCATTATGACGATGTCGCGTATACCAGCTTTTTGTAACGTGTTGATAAATGTGATGAGAAAAACTTGCCGATAGAAAGTACGATTAGATAGACAGAAAGTAAAAGATTCAGATTTGTGACTTAGGTACTTTCAGCTACAGTGACGGACACGTTTGTTCGAATCAACTCACCTCAATATTTGGTATATTCATATTTATAAGAGAGAACTCTTGTTGCAGTGTCTTTGGTTGTGTGGGCGAGGGCACTTCCTTCTCGTTCTCGGGAAATGTGCTCACTTGGTGATGTATCACAGGTCCATCGAGCTTTGACGTAACGCAATTGATGACCGGTTCGTTTTGGGAATCGTTCAGTTGGATTTGTTGCACGGATCGAAGTGTTCCTGTTACGGCAAAAAGCCGATATCGAAGCGAAATGGCAAAATATCCTATCGAAAATTTACGTTAAACACGAATCTTACTTATGTTCGTATCTTCCGAGTACTGGGTGTACACCGAAGTCGTGTCATCCATGTCGTGTCCACATAGCTAAAATAAAAATTATAATTGAAACTCGAAAGTTTGCGTTCACAGGGAAATCGGAACTTGATCTCTTTAACCTTTTTGAGAAAAGGATCTATCTTGAATATTCGCAGGCACTGATCTTTCGACCACGTGATCAACTCGTAATCATTGTTATCTGTGAAAATAAAGTGTCGTTTTAAATTCGTAATATCGTGATGGTTTTCGGCTGACCGCAGGAAAATCATGTGTCCTAACGGTCTTTTTCCGAATCGTCAAAATGCCGAAACTTCATTTTTCCAAATTGTCAAGATTCCAAAACTTTGTTTATCCGAATCTTCGTTTCAGCTTTGGAAATGGTAATTGGTCGAATGTTATTTCTTCACATTGTTATTAAACCGAACGTCACTTTTCCGAATAAATAAAGTTTTGGAAATTTGACGATTCGGTAAAACAAAGTTTCGGAAGTCTGACGATACGAAACAAGTACGTTCGGACCCATTGGATTGCGGCAATACTTCGGTCCATTGAAGTTTCGACAAAATAATGGGCACCTGACCGCAGTCGCGAATTTACCTGTTTTGGGATGTCGCCATTGAAACTCAAGGACAACATCCGTATGGCCGACAAAAGTGTAAATCGGCGTGTTGAGATTCGACGTGTTCCACAGAAGCAGGCTGTTTTCGCCTCGACGTAGTTGCGGCACGACTATAGTCACGAGGCCTTCTCCGAAGGGCTGCGTTCAACCAAAATCGAAAAAAAATTATTGATACACGTTCGATCATAAAAAAATATCGGGTTCGCTGGAATTTCGTACCGTGTACCTCGCCCTCCATACCGGCGAGTTTGTCGTCAAAATACTCTCGGCCCTGCGAGGATTCGTTATGTCGAAAATCTTAACAGTGCAATCCTGACTCGATGTGGCAAGCTGATTTTGTTGGAAAGGACACCAGTCCAATCCGTGTATCTGAAGCATTCAAGTACACGTATTAAACTCGCGTGACGAGAAGCCTCGCGCACGCGATTACGACCTTATATACCTTCGTCAAATGGGCTGCTATATATTGCACAGGGCTATTTCCCTTACGCTGATCCCATATTTTTACATCACCGTCGTGGGCAGTGGCCAGGGTGTGGGGTGACAGCGCATTCCATCTGACTTGAGACGAACCAGCTAGAAAAAAAAAGTTGTGTGAATGACTTGAAAAAAATGCCTTACTTTGTTCAAATAATGTAAAAAGCCCTCACTTTGTTCAACTAATGTTAAAAATTCCATACTTTGTTGAAAATTCCTTACTTTCTTCAACTAGTGTTAAAAATTACACACTTTGTTGAAAATTCCTTACTTTCTTCAACTAATGTTAAAAATTACACACTTTGTTGAAAATTCCTTACTTTCTTCAACTAGTGTTAAAAATTACACACTTTGTTGAAAATTCCTTACTTTCTTCAAGTGATGTTTAAAAGTAACCAACATGAACAGGAAATTGCACCAAGGAGATAAAATTTCAACCTCATTGCAAGATCACTACAACGTATTGGCTTCTGGCTGGGTGTTATCCAGAATTGTCGCAAACCCCTCTGGACTTACCAACTGCGGACAGAGAGAGACACGGTCTGCGTTGATCGCGTATATCCCAGATGTGAATGAAAGTGTCGATGCTGCACGAGGCAATGATGTCCGGCTCTTTCGGATGCCAGTTTAGATCGCTGACGACTCTGGTATGCGCCCTGAGACTATGCGTCGTCTGCAGTTCCTGTCCGCCTCCTCCAGCAAAACTCAATATCTCTACCCGAGTGTTGCTCTAAAAAAAAAAAAAAAAAATCATAGATCATCCACGTATGGAACTTGTCAGAAGGGTAAGCACAGTAAAAAAATTTGACTGACCGATATCGCGCATAAATGACAATTCGGCAGCGTCGGATTCCACTCGGCCGATCCGACTTCGTACTTGCTCTGTCGCTGAAACTTTCTCAGTCCGTCGGTCGCGTCGTTGAAATTTTTAACGGCGAAGTATCTGCGTCTGTAAGCACGAGAACGCCGGCTCGTATTTTCGGTCACGGTTGCCGATCGACGAGAAACTTACCCAGCCAATAAAACGTAACTGCCAGTTGCATCCACAGCCATCGTATTCGCCTTTGGAAATGAAAAACTATGAATAGTTTGGCTTCCTTTTGAATTGTCATTGACAAATGAATTTCCTTCATTGTTAATACCTGCAGATCTCGATGTTCGGTGACGACATAGTCGCTGCCCCAACGTTTTGACATAATAATAGACACTTGTGACACTCTCTCGGTCGCGAAGAGGTTAATAAAAACAGTGTCCCAGCGAGCCCGACGCTGCCGTCAGCTGATGCCCGTTCGGAAACTCGCTTTGCATAACATATATAAAGAAAGAGAGAGAGAGCGACGCAAAGCGTCCGCACTGGCGCGAGTGTCGGAGAGAGAAGCAAGTTCACCCTGGTATGATTTCTGAACGCGTCCCCGCTATTCCAAACTATCCGCTACTCGCCGAAGCGCGGGCAACGCTGAGCGACCGCAACTGATTATCAATTCCGTCCGCAACGTCGGAGTCATCATCCTGCATATGTAGAAAACCTTTGACGCCTCAACGCATAATGCCGAAATTATTCCCGGAAATCGATACGAATGCCGTGTCGGACTAGTTAAATTGAAGGTTCCAATGCAACATTTTTAAAACAATGACATCCTACGCCAGTGAAGGGGTGCGCGCGGACCTTCGAATTTGAGAACGCGCGGCGCAAAAAGCAAGCGTCGCGGGGCGGAAGGTTGAAGAGAGACGCGAGACCGTGGCATACGTGCCTGGAAACAAGGGGAAATCCGTCGGGTGCGAGCGGGACGGGACTAACGACGATATAGATAAAGCGGAGGACGCTTTGTGCTGGTGCTGCTATTTCTGTCACACGCAGACGGTCGATGTGGTAGTCGCTTCGTATATATGCAAGCACATACGCACTCACACGTAGACGAAATAACGCGTACGTCGATCGGAGAATAGTCGGTAGTTGTTTGTTCCCATTACAACGGATACACAACAATTGCGAGTGGTGCAGTTGATATTGAAATATTTAACAGCCGAGCACTGTGCGACGACGGTGATAAGTTAAAAGAGGGATTATTTCGTCGAATTAGCGGTGGGTTCTTCGCTCCGAGTGGAATGACAATGTTTACGATGATGGATTGTTATCTGCATTAGCGGACGCGAACAAAAATCAACTTTCCTTCGGGTTGCCAAAGTCCCTGTACGAAGAAAAAAAAAAGCGCCGTTCTCGGTTACCAAGTATATATATCTGTGTATATGCGCGATCTGTAGTGCTCGTTCAGCTCGTTCGTTGTACTGTCGCGGGTCTTTTTTTTGGCGGATTGAGCAACATCGACGGTAGAGACGGGCGTAAGGTTTGATCGTATTATTTGGTCGGTTCGGAGCGGGGAAATAGAACGAGATCGTGACCGCGAAGTGTTTTCGCATTTTATTTTAGTACATCGCTGTTTCGCACGGGCACGAAGGTTCCGAGTAAACGACGGCGAAGGAAATCTTAAGAGATAAAAAAAAAGCCAGGAGCTGGCTTGGACAGTCAGTGGAAAGATAAACGCGAAGTCTAGCAAAACTTTGGGCTTTCCTGACGAACCTTTGAACAGTCATTTTGTGATGTACCCAAAGTGTAGGTCAGAGGAAAACTCCGTTACAGCCACGATTAACTTCGTACACTCAAAGAGGAAAGGAATCTTCATAAACATAAAAAAAATGTTCAACGACTCGATAAGTCTCAGGAATCGTATAAGCTTCTTAACGTTTCGCTTGTATTGAACGATCGAACGTTTGAGTCTTATTGACGATTAGCTGAAAGATAAGCTCCGAAGGCCCTATCGGCGCCAGGAAAGTAACATGCGAACTTGTCGTTGAAAGCCAAGTTTGAAATTTCTCCTTAAAGAGCGCAGCTGAGAGAGAAAGAGTTACACCTCGGGGAAAAGTTGTCGGGAAAATTCCTGGTTGGGAAAAGTACTTGAGGGCTGGAATTTGCTAACTGTGTACGAGAGTAAAAAAAAACAAAAAAATCATGAAGCTCTTGGAAAGTACCAGGTTCGAAGCTATAAACAGCGCCTTGTCCATCAAGACCGGAGACAGCAAAATAATAGGAAGGTAAAGCAGTCGTCGACTGTGCTCAGATTTTAAACTCATTTTGGAGTAATTAATTTTTTTTACTTTTTTTTTCAGAATCGAAAGCTACTCCTGCAAAATGGCTGGGAATGACAAGCAATTGTACAAAAGATTCAACGCCGAACAAGGAGTTACTCCGCACGATCTTCAGGCGCTATCGCCGCCTCAAACTTCGCTGGGCACTTCACCTGCCCAGGGCTATTTTAGGTAGCTGCTTTGTTGACATTCGTTTTTCATTTGACCTTGAAAAAAAAAAAAAGAAAAAAGTTGACTTGTAGATATTTATGTTCTACTTTTTTATTTCTTAAGTGAATTTATTTGACGAATTTCTCCTTTTAGAACTGAACTGTATATGTGATGAACTTAATGTTGACGATGTTAAAATTGCAGCCGAAGCGTTTCCGGGGACGAGGATGGTCCGCTCTGCGACACGATAAGCCGCAAGACTCTGTTCTATTTGATAGCGACGCTGAATTCGGCTTTTCATCCGGACTATGATTTTTCCGACGCCAAGAGTCACGAATTCAGTAAGGAGCCGAGTCTGCAGTGGGTCATGAATGCGGTGGACAGTAATCTCAGTGCCACGGCCGGCGATCATTACCGCACCCTCAGATCGGCCCTTTGGGTTGCCGTCGAGGACGAGATAGCGATGGGCGAATGCGATATTTACAGGTATCAAAAGATCAAAGCATCTAAACCACTGGACCCGAGGCAAAAAAAGTAAATTTTTTTTATGACCTCTTCGTATGTTCTTTTTCCAGCTATAATCCCGATCTCGCGTCGGACCCGTTCGGCGAAGACGGATGTTTGTGGTCGTTTAATTACTTTTTCTACAACAAGAAACTCAAGCGAATCGTTTTCTTCACCTGCAGAGCGATCAAGTCAGTATAGATCAAAGCACTGTACACATCGCCGCTTCTACGAGCATCGCGGATGTTAATGACACCATTTTGTATTATTTTTTTGCAGCCCTCTTTACGTCCTGGACTCCGGCGTCGGTAGTGACTTCGCTATGGACGAAGACGACGAGGACCGTTACTAGAGTTCATACAGAACCCGTTACACTAGTATTTTTCAAGTTAACAGTTGCGAAGAGTTTACCCGGTCCAGGCGCACCCACTACTTTGATAATATTATGTATCAGGGATATGTATTTTTTTTCTTCCTTTAAACGGACATCTCACACCAGAGTAGGAACGATCTGCAAGTTTTTCATGCTTGAGTATTTCATACTTTGAGTATTTCATACTTTGAGTATTTCATACTTCGAGTATTTCATACTTCGAGTATTTCGTACTTCGAGTATTTCATACTTCGAGTATTTCATACTTCGAGTATTTCATACTTCGAGTATTTCATACTTCGAGTATTTTATGCTGCGAGTATTTCATACTTCGAGTAGTTCATAATTCGGGTATTTCATACCTCAAGTATTTCATACTTCGAGTTTTTTATAATTCGGGTATTTTATATGCTGTTTTGAATCTGAAATGATGCTTGTTGTTCATGAGCTATAATATTTTTCATTGTCAATTTTGTCATACCATGAGACCGCAATTATAGTGTATGGCACAACGGGGATAAGAATGTTCGATTTACGGTCTTTCGTTTTCGCGACCGCTTTGCAATTGAGCATCTCTGTGCCGGTAAGGATTCTCATTACGATAAAGATCTTTCATTTTCGATGACTATTCGTTCTACGTTGTTCACATTCAGGAGTCACTTGTCGTAACTTGGATTATATTAGCTTTAGAGTCGTTGCCTTTGAAACATTATTATCACGTATTCGTAATCGCCGCGCGACAGACTGTCGAATTTGTTTTGTACAGTCTGCATGCCTTTTTGTCCTTGCATATCGTTCGATTGTAGCAAATTATCAAAGTATTGACTTATCCAATCGTAGACCTCGACATTATCACAAATTCGACGACGCACTTGATAACAGGAGCTACAATCTTTCTGGTCGATAAACCATCGATCATATTTTTAAGAAGACCTATGTTTACAAGATTCTTTTTCCCCACAGGTAAAACAAATCATTCTGGCAATGGGATATTTTTTTTGCCATCCCGAGAAGATTGTTTGCCAGGGGAAATATACACAGGGACGCGTTCCCCCACCACAACCGTCGGCACATTGCCAGACAAATCAGTTGGGTTTATAACGTTCGTTTTTTTTTCATATTTTCTCCATTCGTTAAAACAGACAAGACAGTGCTCTACAATTGGAAATGGGTCGTGCAATGATTTCATATATTAAAAAAAAAAGTAAAAGTTGTTACCGAGAAGGAAACTTTATTTCAGCATTAGGGAAAATTTAATTATACAGCGTTCTCGTATCTCCCGAGACGCACCTCCGTAAAAGGAGTAAACTTATCAATTAATTTACCGTGATATTCACGAGTCATTTCAATGTACGTAGAATGCAAATTTGAATCGTCGCCAAGCAAACGATTGCCGGAACATATTTTTCGAACATCGATGCGATTTCGAAGGATTCGATGTGGCACGATTAGGGAATGAAAAAGAATGAAATTACAGAGAGTGATATATTAATAATGAATTTTTTCCCAGTTACAGGTATACCTCCGTTACCTGGGTATACCGTTCGAAAGGTAATAATAATGGTATAGTGGTAGGAGTTGCGGCAAGCATATACTAGTATGTTTTTCTCAATAAATAAATCAACAGACAAGCTTTCTTTCCTTCGTCGAATAGGGTATAGCGTTTTAATTTATACGACCATGACTGCACATATGCGTGGTTTCAGTGTAAATTAACAAGTTGCGAATAAAACCTCCTGACATAAGACGACGGGAAATTACTCGTAAATCTAACGATTCAGTCGCTGAATACTCTCGTGCGTGTAACGCGTAATCATTTCTGGTCTCTCGCTGAAACCCACAGCCGTCGATTTCTGACCAAGTCCGAATTAAAATTTCTACATTTATAAACAATACGCAATTACGTGATAACCATTCTAAACGATACGTTATTTCATCTTTTCTTTTTTTTTACTCATTTATATCGGTTTTCGTAAGGAGGAACGGGGGAGTTTCGTCAGTAAATACCTTCGTCAATATATTCCTGGCTTACCTAGAAAAGGGTTCGCACATGGTCGATTATTTGTACATCATGACGTCCGGCGACTGATACATGCACATGTAAGCGTCGCACAAAAGTCTCTTTGCGTGTTCCGGCAATTGACGATCGTGGGTCAATTCGGTCAATGAATTTGCTCCTTCCTCGCTAAGCCAATACGGAAAGTCTGGACATGGTACCATTTCGGGTATATTGTAGCCATTCTGTTCCCCTGAAATTTAATATTCGCATTTGACAAATCAGTCATTTACTCTTAGGCTATTTTTTTTTTTTTTTTTTTCTAAATCACGACAGTGGTGATTATCATTTTTTTTTGGGCCTTCATATTTTTGTACGAACCTTCTCTGTCTGCCATGGAATCGAAGAAGCACCAAGGAGCCTCGGAACCAGAGCCGCACTTCACGAAGGAAACATAGTGAGAAGTTTCGATGCAAACGACGGCGGAGAGTTCCATGTACAATCGTGGGACTGGACAATGTTCTTGGAGAATTATGAACTCGGTTGGAATATCGAGCTTCTTCGGCTCGTGGTTCGTCCGTCGCTCGTGACGATGGACCTGAAACGACACAATTTCGTATGATTACTTTCGCGGCTTCTTGGCGATGGATAGAAGGAATGAAATATTGATTCTCGCTTCTCACCTTGTCGAGACAGTGCAGGCAAAAAGCTATGCTTTCGAGACCAACGCCACACTGTCCGTAACATTCCTTGCATTCGAATTCGGCCAATTTACCGCAAACAGTGCATTGCCGTGGAGCTGCAACAAACACGTTCGGATGATATTATTCATTCGACTAATTCGAATAATTGTTCAACTCTGATAAAACGTTTGGACGACAGCGGGCCAAAATTATCATATGAAAATAGCACTCAACAGTCTTCGATTATGTCCGTTACGTCGAGCAGCAAGGTTGGCTGTATCTTCTGATACATTTTGTACGATTTTCCGAAACGCGGCATTTGGATTATCAGACAGGAGGGAACCTCTTTGAGTCTGATATTGCTGGTGAGAAAACTTTGCTCCAGCAGCTGCTGCACCGTCGGGAAGCTGAGATGATCGTCCTTTTCCACGAAGAGTTGATAGTGGTACGCGTCTTGGCCGGAGCTGAGCTTGAGGAATGGTTCGGCGTTCAATATTTGTGCGACGAGTGACGTTAGAAACTCCTCTGGATCTGGAACAAAAAAAAATGTGAAGACAACTCGAAAACCTTCGTCGTGGTTTAGACGAACACGCGCTCGATGTAATTTCGTTTAGTCAACCTTTCTCTTCGCTCGTGAGTCCCGATACGGACGAAAGCTTCTCGAGCAACATCCTCAGTTCCATAACTCTGTTCGCTTTGACGAACGTATTCTTCCGCAGCGGATTCACGATCTCCTCGCGCAATACTCTCTGAACTTGCTCGTACTGTGGACAATCCTTTTCGTTCGGTGGCCTGAAACAAAATATTCGACACGATTATCAATAAAATCGTTACATCTATCAAAAATTTATCTGTATTGTCCCCCGTTTCTCAAAGCTACTAATCCTCATTCATTTTTTTGTCCATATTTGTTTTTTTTTGCCTTTACGCACCGAGCCAGTTCCCTCATTTTTTACTTCCCTCCCTTGTATCGCATTCGCCTTAGACTTACGAAAACCTATACCGATACAGTCAGTCTCAGATTCGCTTCACGATACCAGAGCTACGTCGAGTTTTACCGAGAATGTAGACACGGACTACAGCAATATATTTCCGGTACACGCGTACAAGTAAGCGTGCGCCTCAAGTCTGGAGCTACCCCGTTCATATTTTTTACTTCTCGACGAAACGACGACACCGGAAACCGCACCCTCGACCCGCCGGTGCTCTCGTTTTCGAAGCGAGTACGCTAACCACTACGCCGGTTAACACGATTATCATTAACGCATGCCGTTAGAAAATTAATCATGGAAGTGCATAACATTTCGTCTACCTGTAGAGCAAATTGTCGAAGACGCTCGTGAATGCGAACATACTGAACAGCGTCGCGTCCAAATAGCACGAATTATGGTGTCCCTGTATTCCTCGATATTTTCCGCATATACTTTCCAGATCGCCCTTTACGCAAATCGGCCTGACGATTCCCGTGACGACGGAACTCTCGACGCTTCCGAAGTCATCCCCGTTGACCTTGTACAGGTGATCGTCAGCCTAATTCGAAGGAAAAAAGAGAAAAATTCTTCCATTAGATCCACGAGTAAAAGGAGATACGCGACTAGAAAAAGCCACTAACGGGAATCATGTTGAACTGTTGACAATGCTTGATATCCGTGAATATGGCACGGTGAGGCCTGCAATGAAAATATCTGACATCGTTGTAAGTCCCGTCAGTGCCAAGGTGATGTTGGCCGTCTTCCTGAAAATTCAATACAGTTTTGAATGTTAAAGACCGAGACGAGCTCGCGAGGAATGGTGTTGGTGCTTATTGGTTAATACCAATTCGATAGCTGCCATAGTTTTGCCAGGTGTTATTCCTGGCGGTGTGCCAATCCATCGTATCACCCCGTAGCGCGTCTCACTGCCCAAGCGCACCTCGACTGCGCTACCAACGCTCACTTCCTCGGGATCTTCTTCTTTCTTCGCTGTACCGTTACTCCCGTGTTTCTCGCGCAGATCGTCTGTGGAAATAAAATCTTGTCATTTCAACGAAACTATCGACGTGCACAATGGACGGGTACAGATTCGGGATAACAAAAAGAAAACTGTAAATCGGACAAAACGGAGGATTTTCAGACGTAAAGTATGATCGATTCCTCGGCTTACTGTGCTTCGCGAGGCTTACGAGAGAGCCGAAACTCCCTTCCAAATCACTGCACACCTTTGACTCTATATCGCTACTCCATTTGTGCTCAAGTACAAAAGTCGGAATGTTCTGTAACGTTGCAGCCATGTTAATGTAAATATTGTTGGAACGCTGATGAAAGTCGCCCGTGAAACGTGGCTGAACGATACGTAGTAACGGTCGTACGTGCTGCAACACGGAACTTGGACACTCTGGCTCGCCAGCTCGAACTCCGGCTATTTTTAACCATCCCGGTTATTATTATCCCTCTTCGCTGTACAGGAAGCGCCGAGACGTATTGTTTACTTGCCTCCAGTGTAAGACAGTACTTTGGATCGAAGGACAATTAAAAATTGACCTGATATAGCTTCGCAAGTGGCAAAGAAGAAACAAAAAAAATACGCAAATTCTGAGACAGAATTCTCGAAATATTAGTAATATTAAAAGTACAGCAGATATGGCATTTTAACGGCAGATGTTGTGATGAAGTATCAAGAAATACTTTCGACCCTGTTTATCGTTTTAACGTGAGGGATTCACTGAAATCCACAGTGAATTGCAGCGTATTTATTGCGTAAATATCTCGACTCGTTTGCTGTCGTGATAAACTATCAGTGTTACGTTTGATGAAGCAGTTATTACCGAGAAAATCGAGGCTCTCGAGATTTCTTGAGGCCAACGAACTCGTCTCGCTGACGACTATCTTCGATTTGGCCGATTGATGAGCGACTTTGGGAACCAGGGCGTTGTTCAAACGGGATAATGTATTGCCGTTGTTGTTGTTCTTTGTGTCGTCGAACATTGTCAACCGCTCTTCGAACGCGCTGCTCGAATCGCGCTGCGTCCTTTTGCCGTTGGTAATGTGGTTTGTCAATGTACTGTTGAGAGCAGAATCAAAGTCGAGCGGAAGAATCGTAGTCTGCATACTCGACGATTTAGCTGTAAAATAATTGACCAGATTATTCCGGAACGAGTTTGAATAGGTCCAATTTTTTATATAGGTTGTTGGAGCTAAATTTTTCCGAATATATAAGTATAGCAGGTTTACCGTTGTTACTTAGGTCGCTTAGATCGCTGTTC
Organism: Ichneumoninae sp. A BG-2022a; assembly: GCA_030522665.1. Taxonomy (NCBI): domain Eukaryota; kingdom Metazoa; phylum Arthropoda; class Insecta; order Hymenoptera; family Ichneumonidae; species Ichneumoninae sp. A BG-2022a. Next base: position 17,227 of record JAPYZC010000667.1, on the reverse strand, counting down.
TTAACTTGATCGGATAGCTCGTGCTCCAGAGGACAGACCTCGCTGAGAGTTGCCAGAGTCACGTTGCCCGATGAATTTGGAATGTATTGTTTGGCTAGAGCAGACATCTGAGAGGGTGTCCGACTATCCTGGAGTATAAACAGATAAATTTAAATCACAATTTAAATGTATCTAATAGTATCAAATTAAATTGGGACCAATGATCGATATTTAATTTGGCGATTATTGAATGGACCTTCTAAATTTTACAAAATTTTGAATTTTTGGAATTTTACAAATAAAATTGTATTTTCTTTCTGATGCGAGTTTCCATATAAAATGTTAAGTTGAGAATAATATAAGTTGCAGATTCACGATCAGTGGGAAAAATATATCACACATGGCCTCAACTCAACGAATTTTTATAGGGAATCTTTGTAGTGAATACTGCAGAAATTAGTGATTTTTTTGTGTTTTCAACCAGCCATATTTTTCAAAAGGAATTATTTTCTTTTACCAACAAAGTTTCCTCTACGACAAACCCAAATTATCATGGAAAATAATTGTTCATCATTTATATGCAAAAGCAGATTAGATGAGCTTTGTGAAAATCTTGAGTTTCACACTTTTTTACATAATTTTTTTTTTTTTTTGGGCGGAAAACTAGTAGAAACGTAAAGTTAAGTGAATGTACCAATAAATCGAGGCCGAAATGGAATCCCTGTCCGAGCTCCAGAACAGGACCAATGTATTTTATTATAGCCAATGATCTTTGAGCGTTGGGTTGTGAGCGATACCAGATTCTGTCGCCGAGTCTGAGATTCATAGCGTCCTGGCACAAGTTAACGTTGCTCGCTAGTCGCACTCTCTCGTGCGGTGTTTGTACAGCAGCAAGAAAGTGCCAAACTATCGCAGGCACTGGTATTAGGTCGATTTTGTGACATCGCCATTCAGTTTTTCGCCAGACATCCCTGTTGTTCGTGTCGTTTACACGAATTCTTAGACCTCCGTCAGGGTGTACTTCGTTCGCCTCTACCAGCATACCAAGCTGCAACGAGCTTACGTTCACGTCACAGACACCGGAGATGCGACTCAGTACCGTGTCTTGTTTGGCAACGTAACAACACGAAAGGACGTTTGCGTCCTTCTCGCTTGGCCTCTTGTCCATGACAATGTTTTATTGTTCGCATTAAAGAAAAAACAACGATCAAATATTTCTTCTCAACTCCCAAGAGTTTCGCGATGCACTTGTGAAAGATTGTAGTGCCTTTGAGTAACTTCGATCATTGTACCGGAGTGATATTTCGATTCGAGCCCTTATCGACTGGAGTTGGTCACATATTGTCCTCGCATTGTTCTAGGCCGAGTATAATTGTTTGCAATGTTTGTCACTTGTTTTTGTTACATCTTGTCGCCTTTGACAGATCGAAATTTTTCTTTTTTTATCTACCATTATATTATATAAAATCATTACTCGAAATCAAGTACAGAGGGCGCTGTTTCGTCGATAAGACGGAGACCTGTTGCGTGTCCTATTGTGGAATTAGAATATTGCAAAACACTCGGACTTCTATCATTCTATCGGAATAACATTTCGGTTCGACATATTGTTCTCGTTTTATTAATTCCAGGCCGAAAATAATTGTTTGCAATCTTATTCACTTGTTTACATCTCGTAGCATCTGACAGATCGAAAATTGTCTTTTCTTACCTACCATTATATTAAAATCATTACTCGAAATCAAGTACAGAGCGCGCTGTTTCGTCGATAAGAAGGAGACCTGTTCCGATTGTCGAATCAGAATGTATGGAAAACACTCGGTCCGAGAAATCGAGACGTAACCTCAAAATATCGTAATTTTAATCTACATGTTAAGCCGGTACATTACGAGTTAAACGATCTAATACATCTTCGAATTAACAGACAGAAAAATGCAACGTTACTATAATTCTATCGGCCGACTGCGTAAGACCTTTGTAAAGCCGAAACCATGCTCGATCAGATACTTCACGACCGACAAAACCCAAGACGAAAAGGAAGTTTTGAAAAATGAGGAACAAGTTCTTGAAAAAATAGAGGAACCTGTTGTTGAAAAGAATGCGGAACAAGTTGTTGAAAAAAATGCTGAACAAGTTGTTGAAAAAAAGGTTGAATTGAGCGGTTTTGCAAAAGCCTTTAATAAGTTCGCCACTCCCGTGCCGGTGGAACCGGAACGGGTTGAGAGTTTCGCCCATCTAGTTCGTCACTCCAAGCTTATAGATGTGAGTCAATTTTTATTCGCGTGTTATTTCATTTGAACGTCCCTATAATCGTTATTATTAATTCAAACATCTACTTAGCCAGTGACATTTTGTTCCCTTTACAGCTAGGAGATCCAGAAGGGAAACTGGTCTCCGGAAAGATATTTCATGTTGTTGGTGACGACTTATACATTGATTTTGGCTGGAAGTTCCACTGCGTGTGTGTGCGGCCAGTGAAAAATGGAAGGTGATTATCTTTATTGCATTGAGCTATTTGTTGACACTATTTAAATTCATTTGCATTTCAGAGATTACGTTCGCGGAGCAAGCGTGCGATTGAGAGTAAAAGAGTTGGAGCTCTCTACTAGATTCCTAGGCGCAAGCAAGGACCTCACAATTTTAGAAGCGGAGTGCACTCTCATGGGATTGCTCAGCAGCCCAATGAGAAACGTTAAAGATTTGTTATAAAGATTGACCCAAAAACCATTCAGAATTTTGTATTCTACCCTTGTATTATAAATAAATGCTTATGTTTACTCAAACTACACATCCCATTACTGTTAAGTTTGCAGGTGGAATCTCGACTTACTTTCCCAGAGAGCAAACTTACGAATATATTATACCAATACTAACTGACCAATATATTATACTTTGTAGACTGTAACTTAGATTGCCCACTTTCTAAAAATCGATCAAATTCTAAAAACTTTAATTTCGTATTATTGTACCATGTTGAATACTCTGCAGGACATGTGTTTTTTTAATGGAACCACATCAATTGTTATTTCATACTCCCCGCGATTTTCTGAATTAAAAAAAAAAAGAATGACCATCTCTTTAGTGGGATTGTTTTGTACAGTTTGTTTTTTTTTTTTTTACAATGCACGCGTCGATATTGTGCAATAACACGATAAAAGAAACAGTTTGTTATTCATTTGTAAAGCTGATATATCTGATATCAATAGACTGGTAAAACCAAAATTATGATGGCCTGATGGAATTTTTTTCGTCATGTGTATTGGGCAATGACGAGACCGCATTATCCCAATACGTACCCAATACGAGCGCTGATAAGAGAATACTGATAAGTGAATAAATAACATTGTAATCGACAAAACCCCGAAAAGGCCTGGACAAGATATACACATATTACGTATATATATATACATATCAATTTTTTTTTTGTTGTAGCAAATAGAAAAAAGTTGCGCTATGTATCGGTTAAGGGCATTTACATTCGCAAGGTGAGGACTTTACCCAATACATAGAGTAAAAAGTATATCAGTGTTATCGGACTGTTTATATCAGCCTTCCATATTTCGGCAGGAGCAACATAACCTGTTACGCGGAGCGGGAATTTTCAACGACAAGGGGAAGAAGCGAGAGAATCAACAAAGTATTTATTGTTCTAATTATTGAAAATATCCGTTCGATTGTATAAATGCAGTTTATGTATTTGTTTCGCACAGATCCTGATAGCGAACAGAGGCGAGATAGCATGTCGAGTATCGAGAACCGCAAAGAAGCTCGGAATAAAGACGGTCGCGGTTTACAGCGAGGCGGACAGAAATTCTATGCACGCGGAATTGGCCGACGAGGCTTACTGCATAGGTCCGGCACCGTCCGGTCAGAGCTACCTGCGACAGGACAAGATAATAGCCGTCGCCAAAAATTCGAAATGCCAGGCTATACACCCGGGCTACGGATTCCTGTCGGAGAACACGGAGTTCGCGGAATTGTGCGAGAGGGAAAAAATCATATTCATAGGACCTCCGGCGAGCGCCATAAGAGACATGGGAATAAAAAGTACATCGAAGGCGATCATGGCTGAAGCTGGAGTACCGATAATTCAAGGTATCTTAAGAATCTCGCAAGCTTACTTACCGTTACGATCTATGCAGTACACAATTTAATTTATTATATTTTATTCCTCAGAATTTAATGATTTAATTTAATTCCTCAGGATTTAATAACATAATGTAATTCCTCAGGATACCACGGAGAAGATCAGACCGACGAGAATCTTCTGAAGGAAGCAAAAAAAATTGGTTTTCCGCTGATGATAAAAGCTGTCCGAGGAGGCGGTGGAAAAGGAATGAGGATCGCCATGCAGGAGTCAGATTTTTTCCAGGCTCTTGTATCGGCGCGAATAGAGTCGCAAAAAGCATTTGGCGACAGCGCTGTGCTCTTGGAAAAGTACATTTCGGAGCCACGTCACGTGGAGGTGCAAATATTTGCTGACAAACATGGCAACGCGGTGCATCTGTTCGAACGGGACTGCTCCGTTCAACGGCGTCATCAGAAAGTCATCGAAGAGGCTCCAGCAGTAAAGTTCTATATCCAGTAATTTTTCATAGATTTACTCTGCACATAAATTGAACAATGTTGATTTGCCTTTAGCCAGGTGTGTCGCCAGAGCTCAGGGCGGAACTGGGGTTGGCTGCGGTTCGAGCTGCAAAGGCTGTGGGCTACGTTGGTGCTGGCACAGTAGAATTCATCATGGACAGGCACGACAATTCTTTTCACTTCATGGAAATGAATACACGGCTGCAAGTGGAGCATCCTGTGACCGAAGAAATCACTGGAACAGATTTAGTTGAATGGCAACTGAAGGTAGCGGCTGGGGAGAAGCTCCCGCTTATGCAAGAAGATATCAATCTGAGAGGTCACGCATTCGAAGCGCGAATCTATGCGGAGGTAACGAAACGAATAGACAATTTGCCTGTATCCGCTGAACGTACTTAATTTTTCTCGTTTGTTCGCAACAGGATCCCCGTGGTGGTTTTTTGCCCGGAGCCGGACCTCTCGTTCACCTGACGCTTCCCCAAGTGACGAAGAACGTCAGGGTGGAAACGGGAGTCAGGCAGAACGACGAAGTGTCGATACACTACGATCCTATGATCGCGAAACTGGTCGTTTGGGGCAGGGACAGAAACGAAGCGCTCAGCATACTCCAGGCTAAATTGTCCGAATACGATGTAATGTACATTTGCGTTTCTTTCGCGTCGAATTTTGATAATTATTTATAATATTTGACGACGATTTTCCATTAAAAGAATTCAGTAATAGATTTCAAGAATGAAAACTAGAAATAGACAATAGTTTAAAGTACCGAGTAACTCCGCTGAAATTGTGGATTGATTAATTTTTGTCGTGTTGAATAATTGTTTAAAATTCTTTGTACTTTGTAGATTGCCGGTTTGGAGACCAACGTCGAGTTTATAAAGGATCTGTGTCGCCATCCCAAATTTCAAGCAGCCGAGGTGCACACCGGCTTCATCGACGAAAATTACTCGAGTCTCTTTCCGAAACTGCAGCCACCGTGTGAAATATTGTCGCAGGCTGCACTGGCATTGATATTATCGGAAGAGATGGCGAGCCTGAAGTCGGCTTTGAAGCGGGACGACTCTTTTAGTCCGTTCAATACGGAAATGGGACATCGAGTCAATCATTCGTTAAGTAGACGATTCGAGCTCGTTGATCAGGGCGATAAATTGACGGTTGATGTGGTTTACGTGGAGCCGGAAGTATACTCGATGAGGGTCAATGACGTTGGATCGTGGAAATCGGTCACGGGGACTTTGACGAAAGAGGGCAATACTCTCGTCTTGAGATCCGAGATCGACGGTAAAAAGCAGAAATCGAGGATCGTTCGCGTGGGGCGCGATTTGTATTTATTCGCTGTGAGTAAATATTTTTTATTTTAATGGCGTATTATCAGGTACCACGATAACCGTGAAATTGTTGAGTAGGACAGGAAATGGAAATTGACGGTTCCCGAAGCAGCGTTCGTTAAAACTCTTATGAAAGAGTCAGAAATATCCGGCGGCGCTGCAGCAAGTCCCATGCCGGGAGTCGTGGACAGAATACTGGTGAAGGCGGGGGACGTCGTGAACAAAGGTGATCCAATGATAGTCATCGTTGCGATGAAGATGGAGGTAAGCTTCCTTCGAATTACGCTTAAGTTTCAATGAAATTCGCATCCTCATTATAGACTATGACATTTAGAAATAGGTAATTTAGACTTAGAAAAAATATATTTACCGGAAATACATCACTTCCGGTTTGAAAAACGCATTTTTCAACCGGAAGTTCGGTTATGCCGAAAATATGTCACTTCCGGTCAAAAAAATGCGATTCTCAAACCGGAAATAAAGTATTTTCAGTACAAATCACCTCCGGTCGAAAAATTGGATTCTCAAACCGGAAGTAAAGTATCTTCAGTATGACGTCATTTCTGGTCGAAAAATTTGATTGTCAAACCGGAAGTAACGTATTTCCACTATTGTTTTCATGTAAGATAATGTAATTTGCCGCCTTTACTCGATTATTTCAGCATACTATTAGAGCGTCCGCCGATGGAACGATCGAGGATATTTCCTGCGCAGTTGGTGATAACGTAGCGAAGGGCAAACTTCTCGTCAGACTGGCTGAAACTTCCGACGCAAGTGGGGAATCGAAACAAGTCTAGAACAAAAAGCACAAAAGGGGACGTTGCAATATTTTGAACAATTATATTTTTTTACCAGTGTTTTTGTACATAATTATCGGTTGTGCGAATATATCTGGAGTTTCCAAGCCCGAGGGTGTTTGTGCACGTCTGAACAAAAATAGTTGTTCATTCACGAAACGAAGGTCTTCCAAATCTCATTCCAAGTTGCAACCATAAAAGGCGTGCGCGCCGTTTGGACAGGCGCACGTCTGTGGGGATTAGCGGCAGTTAGCGTTTTCGAAAAAAAAAATCCATTAACTGTACATGCACAAAAATGTTGTTTATGGAAATCGCTCATAACGCTAAGCGCGCAAGATTAATGGTTGGTCGCGAGTGATAGGTACGTGTACGGTATCCAGACCGAATTTCGAAGTAACTCTTACTGGCTGCAGTCACGAAAGCTTCGCGAGGTGAGATAATGAGGTAGCGGTATGGAAACCGGCGATTATCGTATTATAAACGTTCTCCTAAACTGTGAAGACGTCGCGCGTGTTGCTACGACAAAAACAATTCCACGAACGTGTCAATGACACGTACAATCGTGCGAAAAATAATACGACTCTTTTATATACAAACATTTGCAAAGAAGTAGCAAATACACTATTGCTATCCCGTAAAAAGTAGCAAACTGCACGCTATTGATATCGAATTTCGATCGACGACACAAGACAAACCGGTCATGTTTTTTTTTTTTTAATTTTTTTGTGGAAATGCAATTACATTATTGACTGGGCCAATAAATCGGCGTTCGGACGAGCTCCGTGTCTGCAATCGATCTTCGCGCGAGGCGGGTGGTAATTGGACTTGGTGGGTAACTAAGCGAATCCGTGGAGCGATCGATCATTTAACAGCCACGCGCGTTTGTGTTTCAGGTGTTTGCCGGTACGAGGAATACATATTCATACATATCGCATATTCCTACCCGAGGGCTGTAACAACGCCCCTCCTGGCACTGGTCTGATGCACCATCACCACCTTGTGAGCATCCCCGCGGTATATCACGGAGGCATACTTTGTACAGTCATCTCTATAACTCGCCGGCCATGAACTTTGCCTTGGGATCGTGACGAGAAGTTCGACGAATAACCGATCGAGCATCATCCTCGCACCATCATCATCATCATCGTCGTCATCATCATCATCGTCTTATCGGAAATTCCGTAATCAAAGGTCGCTTCCGACGCAAAACCCCGACGTAGTCTTCCTATAGCTTACATACCACAGTTTCACAGTTACGTGCGGAGCGATTAGATGATTAGAATCACGGATTAGTTCCAATCAAGTTTCGCTCGCACAGGCTGCACTTCTATTTTCATTCGTCGAACTTTGGCGGTGGAACACACTATCCAGCCTGGATCAATATCTTCGATAATTCAGATCGTTATTATGACATTTGGAACAAGCCACAGCTCCGGATGTTTGCTATAATGAAGACTTAAAGAAGAAATGCTTTTTTTTGTTTTTTCTTCGTAGGTGTCGATCGCCGTCGGGACGCATTACTTTCGACGTGGCACATAACAACCGGATATTTTTGACTTGGCGTGCTTTCAAACTGTTTCCATCAGGCGAAATTCTCACTTAGTTCGACATCGCGAGGATATTCGAACCTTAAACTTTCACAAACCAATCAAATTCTCTGATAGGTGTGGAACGAGACCGGCTTATGTGAGACTGTATTTGATTGAATTCGATATTCAATTTGTGGCGCGACCGACACAGTGTCGTTTCGTCTCGGATCTTCCGAACCGTGGATTTAAACAATCAATATCATCATTCTCAAGTATATTTTATTTTTTATTATTAATCCTTCGGATATCTTCCAGAAAATCGGAATAAGGGTTGACGACGGTAAACCGCTCAATGGAAATTTGTTGCAATATTAAGATGCTAAAGAAGCTTTCGTGTGACCTTCAAAGGGCCAAGCGAAAGCACGGATTCAAGACAGACAATCTACCTCGATAAGGAAATTTACTCCAACATCTGTTAAATTAGACACACGCGGTTCCTGGTGTGAGGCATTGCGTCACTGGGCATTGATAAAAATCAATATCACCACGCTCAATTATAAAAACAATAAAAATAAATAAAAATTATGCATGAAAGATGCGTACTTTCGGAAAATCGAATTAAGATTTGAACACGGTTCACCGAACAATGGAAATTTGTTGCCATATTAAGATGCTGAAGAGACTTTCGTATGACCTTCAAAGGGCCTAGCGAAAACACAGGTTCATGATAGGTATTCCTCAAAATATTCCTCGAAAACGGAATTTAATTCCACACCTGTTAAATGAGATACGACCGGTGCCCCGTGTGCGAGTAACTGAGACATCGTTTCCCTGAGCATTTTTTAAATAATCAATATCACCATGCTCAAGTATAAAAAAAACATAGCAAAACGAAAATGTTAATCTGTCACGTACTTCTTGAAAATCGGAATAAGGATTCATAAGGAAAAATGAAACGTAGCTTCGCTGCGCATTTTTTTTTGCATAATCAATAACACCATTTTCAAGTATAAAAAAAAAAATATTAAAACAAAAAATCGTAGTCTTTCACATACTTCCTGAAAATCGGAATAAGGATTCACAACGAAAAAGGAAACATAGCTTCACTGTGCATTTTTTTTACATAATCAATATCACAATTTTCAAATATTAAAACAAAAAATCGTAGTCTTTCACATACTTCCTGAAAATCGGAATAAGGATTCACAAGGAAAAAGGAAACATAACTTCACTGTGCACTTTTTTTACATAATCAATATCACCATTTTCAAATATAAAAACAAAAAATTGTAATCTTTCACATACTTCCTGAAAATCGGAATAAGGATTCACAAGGAAAAAGGAAACATAGCTTCACTGTGCATTTTTTCACATAATCAATATCACGCATTTTTTCACATAATCAATATCACAATTTTCAAATATTAAAACAAAAAATCGTAGTCTTTCACATACTTCCTGAAAATCGGAATAAGGATTCACAACAAAAAAGGAAACATAGCTTCACTGTGCATTTTTTTTTACATAATCAATATCACCATTTTCAAATACAGAAACAAAAAATTGTAATCTTCCACATACTTCCTGAAAATCGGAGTAAGCATAGACCACGGCAAAGCGCATAATGGGGAAATTGTCGCGACATTCCGTATGTCGTGTGACCTTCAACGCACCCCGCACACTACGCTAAACCGCATGTACAATCCAGATAGATAGTCTCCCTCTAAAACGGAATGTGCCCCAACACCTGTTAAATGAGACACACGCGGTTCCCAACGTGCGACCATGCGAGGCATATCTTCACCGGGCATTGTACGCAACGCCTGTCGATGGATCCGCATCGAGTCGCGGTGCACACGAAACGTACCTATTCATGCAGTACGCACGTGTGGAGAAAGGAAAACACGCAAGCCGTCTTTGAGGGGCGTTATACGGGCTTGCGGGATTGGGGTGCTGGTAACAATTACTCGAAAGGCTTTAGCCAGGCGGCGGCTGGGCTGTCAGTCAACGCGTTCCTACCGAACCGCCAGCCAACCAAGGCTTGTCAGTTCTTTCCAGTAAATAAGCTGGTTCGCAACTACTTTTCTGCCCGTGCAACGAAACTCTTTGCCATTCCGCAAACTCCTCCACGGTCGCGCGTACTCACGACTAATTTAATTTCAAAATTGTTTATCGTCCTTTAAATATGTGCATATTCTTACGCGCGAGAGTAAAACGCATTAACGTTTTATCGTGAATGGGGTTGATGGAGCCGTTGAAGATAAAACCTTCGGTATATTCTTACGCGCGAGAGTAAAACGCATTAACGCTTTATCGTGAATGGAGTTGATGGAGCCGTTGAAGATAAAACCTTCGGTATAGACTGCGTGGCGCCTGCAACTTTGCGAGGATGCATCTTCGTCGGTATGCAACGGGGCTGTTGACGACGCGGTCTCGGACGAACGTGAGCAGGACGGTTTGAAGCTTTGATCTTGAGGGGAAGTCGCCATGGACGAAGCTGCACCGGAAACTTCCGATTCGGAGAGAAGAGCTTCTCCGGTATCGCGAACAGTGATTCGACGACCGCACGAGATTTCCAAGGAGAAGCCCACTTATCCTAGGGACAGAGGTAGGTTTTGGTCCGATGTTCTACTCGACGAGTATGGACGATTATTAAATAGTTAGCTTCAATGAACCGGCGACGCTTGAAGAAATATTGGATTAAGTGTTAAAGTTAAATCGCAACGAAACAAATTATTATTTCGTTGCAATTTCAATTTGGCATTTGATCCAATATTTCTTCAAGCGTCGTCAGTTCATTGGGCATTGATTGAATCTTTCTTAAATAAATTACCTATATTAATAGGTAATCTTTCTTAAATAAATCACCTACATTAATAGGTAATCTTTCTTAAATAAATCACCTATATTAATAGGTAATCTTTCTTAAATAGATTACCTATATTAATAGGTAATTTATTTAAGAAAGCTTTCTTGCCTGATCTCTAAAGAATATCCGGTGGGAAATTAAAGCGGCTTCCTGGCATTCTTGGAATCCGCGAGACTGACTTTAATTTTATTGATCATCGGAGTGGATTTTTATTGAGTGAATTTTCGTCTTTAAGATTAAATGGTCGTAGGCGAAGATAAAGGCGCTAACTTTTTATTTTTCCTGGAGCGGCCTTTGGGTCGGAGAATCGTTCGGAACTCAGGGTCATCCGTCGAATTTTATATGACGATTAAAAATAAAATTAAAAAAACTCGAAGCGATATCAAAGTTAGCAATCCACGGATACACATGCTCGTTCCGACACGAACTTATAATCCGATCTTCATTGCACTCGAGCACGCTATTCCCGAGTGGAGGAGATAGAGTGAGGATGGATATAGCGTAATACTCGCAGTGACGATTCGTTGTATCTACCACGTAGGCGGGAAAATCGCCTTCGATGGACTTTTTCGAGACTTCGTATCTCGCCGCGTGCAACACCCACGAAAATGGGACACCGCTCGATTTAAAGTGGTATCTCCGGTCTTAAAAACGAGCGCTATCAAACACCCGTAAGTCGCGTACTGGCTGAATTAGGAAAAGTTCATCGATGATGACCTTCCCCCATGCCCCTGCATTTCCATCGAACGACACTGTTAATCTTTCATATACTTCTTGAAAATCGGTATAAGGATACATAAGGAATAAGAAAACATAGCTTCGCTGGGAATTTTTTTTACATAATCAATATCACCATTTTCAAATATAAAAACAAAAAATTGTAATCTTTCATATACTTCCCGAAAATCGGAATAAGCATAGACCACGGTAAAGCGCATAACGGGGGAATTCGTCGCGACTTTCTGTATTTCATTATCTCCGGTATCTCCCGTCTTAAAAACGAGCGCTATCAAACACCCGTAAGTCGCCTACTGGCTGAATGATGACCTTCCCCCATGCCCCTGCATTTCCATCGAACGACACTGTTAATCTTTCATATACTTCTTGAAAATCGGTATAAGGATTCATAAGGAATGAGGAAACATAGCTCCACTGGGCGTTTATTACATAATCAACATCACCATTTTCAAGTACAAAAAAAAAATTATAATCTTTCATATACTTCCTAAAAATCAGAATACGGATTCATAAAGAAAAAGGAAACATAGCTTCGCTGGGAATTTTTTTACATAATCAATATCACCATTTTCAAATATAAAAACAAAAAATTGTAATCTTTCATATACTTCCTGAAAATTGGAATAAGGATTCACAAGGAAAAAGGAAACATAGCTTCACTGTGCATTTTTTTTACATAATCAATATCACCATTTTCAAATATAAAAACAAAAAATTGTAATCGTTCATATACTTCCCGAAAATCGGAATAAGCACAGACCACCATTTTTCATCAATTTGTTAATAACATTTTGGAATTAACATTACGCAAAATTAATGTTGTCAGCATCTTTATTATGCTTGATTTTTTTCAGATTTATATGCCATCCAGCAGTCTCTGAAACTTATCTGAAACTTCGCATAAGTCTCTGAAACTTATGCGAAGTGGACACTATTCGCAAGGATTACCTTAATGAAGAGCGATATTCGACTACCGTGCGTCGCATACGAGCCGAATTAAGTGAAACTTCGAAAAAGTCCATCGATGATGATCTTCACCTACATCTCTGCATCCCCATTCAACGAAACTTACTTTGATATCCGCTTTGAAAAAAAAAGAAGAAATAGGCTCGAGTAATCTTCACACTCTCGCATGTGCACGCAAGGGGTGTTCGACTTCTCTAACCGGAGCAAACCCGATCAACGGAGTGTCATTTACCTCTCCGGTGTAGCATTCGAAACTTTCAAGACAATGACGATGCGAAATTGCGAATTGTTACCTAGAAGCGATACCCGTAATTGTTACCCAGAAGCGATATCGGATGGACGTTACTAGGCCATGTCTAAGTCTCTAATTGTTGCAATTGACATGTTTCGTGTCAGGGCGGTCGAGTCCCGACGAAGCCATATAAAGGGGTGCAATTTCGAGCCCGATTCCCAATTCGTACTCCATATCTCAGTCCGGGAGGTTGTTGACGCCTCGCGCCGTCGGGCGACGATTCCTCGCGATTTTTCGTTAAACGAATTTCGTATAAAATTTTCGCCTCGTATATTCCGAATATTAAAAAAAAAACAATTACTGTTACGGTGCATAAATAATGTTTCTGTCTGCCAGAGCGGCCAGGTGCGCTGCTCTAATGGCGGAAGTCGACGAACTTTATCCAGGTTTATTTTTTTTTATTAAAAATTTCGTGTTTTAGTTATAGGGAAGACCGGGGACAGTGGGGCAAAATGGGACAGTGGGGCAAAACGGGATAATGGGACAAAACGCAATTTTTCAATCACTTTTAGATGGTGGCTCTGATGGTAAGTGAGGCAAAATGGTCTTGAAAATCCGGATGTATCGTTGGGACAAAATGGGGAATCCAAAAATTATTGGAAAATTGAGTTTTAGGCCCGCTGTCCCGTTTTGCCCCACTCTCCCATTTTGCCCCGCTTTCACCTATTGCACCGACGGTTTTTGGAGAAAAAAAATTATTATTTTCTGGAATTGGGAATAATCGTTCCGTGTGCTTGGTGTGTTTTTTTTTTACAGAGCGGATCATCTATCCACGGAATACGCGAGCTCTTGTGAAGACGCCAGTAACCGGAGGAACTCCGATAGACGAGGAAACGTGCATGGTAATTCTGTTTGTTTTTGGTACCGTCGAGAATCGGGTAATTAATTGAGTCTAATCGATGTTTAATTGCTCATCAGGCTCTACGAACGCTGGTGTTTGGGAGCTGCGTCAGTTCGCCGAAGGGCGAGTGGGCAAGAACAGGCCTCACTCTTCGGCCGTGTGCACAAAATTTGGCATTTGGCCTGAGAGCACCCAGAAACTCGACGAGAGGCCTTATCACAGTCACTCAAGCTGTAATGCTCAAACATTTGTTGTTCAAGTTTAACAAGCAGGACAGCCGTTCAACGCCAGACGAGCAAGTTCCTCCCTTATTCTATTTCTCTTCTCTTCACCTTCTTATCTTCTTCTATTCCTCTTATACTTTTCTTGTTTGCATATTTTCCTCTTCTTATTTTCATCTGCTGCTGCTCTTCTTTTCTTCTTTACATCTTCCACTTTTCTTCTGCTTCTTTTCTCTTTCTTTTCATCTGCTTCTCTTCGGTTTTTGTTCTTCTCTTCATCTTCTATTCTTCTTCTTTTCGTCTTCGATTCTTCTTCTTTTCGTCTTCTATTCTTCTTCTCTTCATCTTCTAATCTTCTTCTCTTCATCTTCTAATCTTCTTCTCTTCATCTTCTAATCCTCTTCTCTTCATCTTCTAGTCTTCTTCTCTTCATCTTATAGTCTTCTTCTCTTCATCTTCTAGTCTTCTTCTCTTCATCTTCTAATCTTCTTCTCTTCATCTTCTAATCTTCTTCTCTTCATCTTCTAATCTTCTTCTCTTCATCTTCTATTCTTCTTCTTTTCATCTTCTATTCTTCTTCTGTTTATATTCTATTCTTCTTTTCTTCATCTGCTTCTTATGTCTTCAGCTTCGCTGCATTAAGCGCGTTGCGAATTCTTTATCGGTCTTGGGCCTAAAGTGTGCTTTGTGTTTTGTATTTCTTCGTCGAAGTTTAGGCTGCTCAAGCCGAATCACGACAGACAGGTGGAGGTGCTGGCTGGCGCCATTTCCGAGATTATTTGGCGTTGTGCCGGTGGCAATGTTTCCCAGAACGCGAGTTGCTCGGCGAGTCTTAGCGGGGTGGCGAGCGTCAGCGTTCCCAAAGCCGTTGTCGCTTTGCCTCAAGAAACGTCTTATATGCAGCATAGCGTGCAGTACTTTCAAGACGGACTGACGGAAACGGTACTGTTTTCTTAAGTTCCATAACACACTGTATTGCTACATAACATCCGAAACTTGTAGGATAGAGAAAGAGAGCAAAAAAAAAATTGGAGCTATTATCGCAAACACGATACGAATTTAAAGAAATATGAGAAGCATTGGCTCTAGGCCAATATTCTTTTAGTCCGGCTAATTTTTGTGTAGCCTTCGCACGTATGCCATTTGATCGGTCGTACTTCGTAGGCGAAACATTCACGTATGAATGTATAATCGTACCTTTCTCCTTAAATGTTATCGCGGATAACATTTAAAGAGAAAGTCTCGTTACTTTCCCAGCCAAAAGTGAGATTCAGAGAGTACTTCGAATAGTTCCTAATGGGACAAAAATCAACCACTGTTCAACCCAAAGCCGGCACCTAATTTTTGTTGCCAAAATTGATTTGTCAATTTATCCGAGTACATATGAATTTTTTCAGATGTTTTTTTTTTTCTAATTGTCGATATTTTAGTTTTAATCGATAAAAAGTCACAGAATTTGGATATCTTTTCGCAAAAAGAAGTATCGAGATAATCGATCGAAAAGATTTGCAAATACAGCTTAACATTTTTTTGATAAACACGCTTTTGGAAATTCTGAAAAAAAATCGGGAAAACTTCTTATGTATTCGGATAAATTGACTCAGCACCCTCCGAATTTTTTATTTTTTTCAGATCTTTGTCCCATTAGGAAGTATTCGAAACACTCTCTGAATCTCACTCTTGGCTGGAAATGTAACGATGACTCCCTCCTTAACGATGATGCACCTTGTTTCAGCTCCATCTTTACGAATTTGCGTCACTGGAGGATCTCGAAATATTCGTAAAGCGATATCTATATCTGGTGAGTATTCTAATAAAAAAAAATACTGTACACCGAAAAAAATACCATTGGCTGTTACGATATTATCGCGAAATGAATATTTAATTTTGAATATTGTGTCCTCAGTTCCAAGATGAGGGTGGTCCGGGGGCGATACTCTTGCTTTACAGCATCCTTCTTTCAAGAGGGCTGTCCAGGTGTGTATTACAAAACCCTGTTTTTTTTATTATCACAAATGTAATCCTGCTGCGAGTTATCTAAAACACACGTAACAACGCAACAAGTGTTTATTTACATGGAGAACCAATTTACACGTTTTTTTAAACTCTTCTCGCTCACAAAATCGATGGCCTGATTCCATAGAGGCATTTCTGCTATGTACGAGCATAGCTTGTTCACCCTTTTCGCATTTATAACTTTTCTATCAAGGCATCGATATAATTCCGATGCGGAATTCACATTTAATCGCTGAGAGTTTGATAATCTATCGGATTGAAAAAAATTATTTCAATGTAATTGAAAAGCTTGAAATTTTTACTTGCAGAATCAGGAACGACATGGAGGACTCGAAAGCTTCGATATTGGGCGGATGCCCTGAGGAGGGTCCTTTGATAATCGTCGTGCTGGCGTTGACCGGACGAGCTTCCCCGCATCTCCACAATGGCGTAATTCACGTGGGCGACGAAAACACCTATGCAAGTTTCTCTACATCAGAATTAATGTTTTGCCGATACATATTCTCATATTCGTATTTTCTATCATATTATATCATATTCTGTACTTAATTTTTATTCATATTCTTATTTTATTTTAGGCCATACCACAGTGGGGCGTCCTCGTCAGGAGCGAAGTTGGTTTCCTCGTTCACGAAGCCGAGGGCCAAATGAACAAGGTTCCAGGATCCCGACTGAAAACTCCGAGTCTACCCATCTGGTTGACTTTGTGTTTGGGACATTACGGCGTACTGTTCAACACCAATCGTGAACTTCTGAGGAACTATCATGCCGAAAGACGGTACTGTTCAGAAACTATATTAGGCGACGAGACGATTGAGTAGTAATAGAAGAAAATCTATTAACACGTTTATAAATTTTTACATAAAAAAATATAATTATTATATCATAATAATACCTATATAATAAATTAATTATAATAATTTTATACCTAAAAAAAAATTACATACATTGTCAATGGGTCATCGATCTGCGTCTTTTGCAAGATGATTGATTTACCAAGACGATTGATTTAATGATATTACTATATCATTAAATTACCATTATTATATCATAATAATACCTAT
>JAPYZC010000666.1:0-27889 GCA_030522665.1 Ichneumoninae sp. A BG-2022a | reverse complement strand
CATAAGAAAATTCATAAGAAAATTCATAAGAAAATTCATAAGAAAATTCATAAGAAAATTCATAAGAAAATTCATAAGAAAATTCATAAGAAAATTCATGCTCGATCATGCTCGTTCGGCCGATAATGTGAAAACCAAAATGTTCACCAAACATAGCTTCGAAGAATCGGATTTTCTTTCCCTTAGGGCTCAAAAATAAGAAAATGGTTTCATGGTTAAACAAACAAAAATTTAAAGATTTTTTTTTAACGTGAATATTTATTTTTATGTTTCAGCAGCAGACAGAAACGTGTGTCCGATCAACGAGTGGCGGAGCTCGAGACACTGTTGGCTCTGGCCAGAATGCGCGGCAGGCTGGTCACCGTGCCAGTGGGATTCGGTCGCGTCGATCCCGCCAGAATGTAAGTTCCGAATTCTTCTTTTATCCCTTAACCTGTTACAACATTATTTCGCTATAGAAATTGAATTTGTTTTTTTTAACCAACTATCAGGGACCATAGTTTTAGCGCAGTTTCCCAAAGTGGTGCTGAACTTTCGATACACGTTGAAGGCGATTTTACATGTTTCGAGCGATTGGGCGTCCCCGTGCGCAGAACTACTCTTAACTGTATCAGCTGCGGTGCGATCGCACCGACGAACAAATTTGTATTCAGCAACACCCGCGCGGACAATTTTCAACGCCTTCGGGAAATTCCTTTAAACCGTTCCGCCAAGTTTACTTTTATTACACCATACTTTTTGTTACACCCAAGTGCAACGAAAAAAAACCACGTTAAAGAGAGCACAGTTCGCGAGCAGGGTCGCAAAAAGTGTGGAAATTTAATCCACCGAGCGCGGAACACCTCTCAGGGACCTCGCGGTGTGCACAGTAAAAAAAGATTCGCACTTTTCACAAACTTTTTTTGTCCACAAACGTACACGATTATTTTCTCGTTAATTAAAAATGTATGTGAAATTAACAAACATTTTTATAACATCATCAAACATTTTGATAAAATCAACAAATCGGTAGCTATTTTACTGTGTATTATCGTGTTACTCGAACAAAAGCAGAAGTATGCTAGCATTTAAAAAAATGTTTATATTAATTAATTTTCTTATCATTACCGTTTCACTTGATTACAATAATTTTGTTCACCAAATCTTAACGAGCCAGAATTGATAAACGTCGTTTATCTCAATTCCAATTGAAATTAAATCTATAACGAATTTTTATCCATTTTTTATGTTTAATGTCGAGAAAGTGCACGAAAGTCATGAAAGTTTAGAGCCGATAATAGAACAATTTATTATCAGCATCGGTTATCAAATCCGTTTCCTGTACAGATTCGTTTTCAAGTGCTCGGAACTGCGTCGGGTGATTTTGTCGCGCCTAATCGCTCGGTGGGCCTTCGGCGAGTAGTACTATGCGTATGTTACGAAGCGTGTGTATATGCGTGCGTGTGTACGTATACTTTCACCCGGGGGGTTATCCGCCTCGGGCGAGCTTGAGTTAGGTCAGGCGATCGTCGTGTTTCACAAGCGCGTGGGGACTTGAGCCAGAACGAATCTAGGCTAATCCTCGAGCCTCCGAACGACCTCGTGACGAACCACTGGGCCATGTTTCCAAAATGAACATTATTTTCTATCAACATATATTCAGATATATTCAAATATCTTCAAAAAATATTCAAATATCTTTAAAAAAAATTCAAATATCTTCAAAAAAAATTCAAATATCTTCAAAAAAAATTCAAATGTCTTCAAAAAAATATTCAAATGTCTTCAAAAAATATTCAAAATATATTCAAAGTCATTTTTTTGGGAAAAAATATATTAGCTGTATTAACATTTAGGTTTATTTTTCGTATGGTTAAAAAAATGATTAGCCATAATGCAGCTAATTTTTTATTCGAATTTTATTTTGTTACAGTGGCCGCAGACGAAGATCGAGCGGTGACAGTGGATTGGAAAAATTGAAACGTCTTCTGCAAGCCGTGGCACGGGATTCGGAGTCTGTGGGCTCGGAAGACAGTGACGAGGCACTTCCTTCTTCTTGGGTAAGCCCCTTTATCTTCGTTAGAAATTTAAATAAAACAAAATAAAAATTGTATCGTGACTTTTCCTCGCGTTCGGCGAAACATTCCGTCGACATTCAGTCGATGAAACGTATTGGTCAAGAGATAAATCTCGCTTGTCATAAATTTGGACGAATCGATCGCGCAATTAGCAACGGATAACGGATCCGTCTATATATAATTATCGATGATCCACGAAGCCTCAAAGTCGAGCATATTTCCGGCACGTGCAAAGAAATATCGCCATTCCCGGCTGCACATTTCGTGTCTTCGATCGTGACGCAACGATCGATTTTCTGCGTGCCAGCAGTATTAATTTATTAATCGAAGAAAACGTGACGTACGCGAAGAACTTCGGTCATTTCTCGTTCGTTTGCATTATACACAGTATATATAAATGAACACACGAATGTAATGAATTTTTTTAATGAATTTTTTTAATGAATTTTTTTTATCGCGAATTACACTCGCGTGGTCTTATCTCGATAAATTGTCGATTTTTTTTATGATTCACTAAAAAAAAAGTCCCGTCATCTCGCCATGAATGATTTCTTGTAACACGCTTGCCCAGCGATTGCGCAATGCCGTATTTTGCGTACAATTTTTACTACATGTAATCGGATTAACGTACTTTAATGGGAGCTTTGATTCAGCTCGTCCTCCGTCGAGTTAGGCAACGCGTCTTCGCCATTTCATAATATTATAATTACGCAGCGAGCCGAGATACCAATGTGTACATACATTACACATATCAGCGGACTGGGCTATCGACCCAGCAGAAACGTCGCGATCCCAATTTTTTTCTGCTCCTCTCGAATCGCGTGCACGATACGACTTCTCGCTGATACGGAAATGATTATAAATAAAGCCTACATCATTATAAAGATTTTAATTGTCGAAGAGAAAAAAAAAATTTACATTACTAATTTATAAATAATTTTTATGAATTTAATTTAATGTTTTTCTTATATTTATGTTTTCAGAATAACGCGGAGGATCGATCGAGCGAAGAAGCTATGGATCAATTAATTTAACTGATGTCGACGAGCTTGGTGGTAGATAATCAGTAAGAAGAACAAGGATAATCAACAACAACAACAAAAAGAAAATCTCTTCTGAAGAATTAGAAACAAGAAGAATAAGAAGTAACGAAGAAAACGAAGACGAAGAAGACGATGAGGACAATGTAAAGTCTTCGACCCTCAACGCCCGAACAGTATTAGCGGTATTTCCGCCGTCCGAGCTTGAATTCTCACGCTAAATTGTATCTATAAGACGACTAACCCTTTCACTACTTCTGGGACACGCGATCGAATTCCTCCGAACGCAAGTGTACAAATCTAATCGAAGCCACATGGCGCATTACTAGTTTCCGTGGCGACTCCAGTCCTGTCGATAACACGCAGTCGTAGCTTTATTCGCCAAACTTATTCCTACCGAAAGGGCTAAAGTAAACTACTGAGTTTGAGAAAGGTGCGCGCGTAATCGGTATTAAAAAAATTATAGTAAAACAATAATTGCAAAGCGATGCGCGAAGACGAAACTTTTGAAAGTCTGTGAGAATTTGCAACGCAGACTTGTGTCTTCTTTGCTCGAGCATTCACGATGCTAAGAGTTAGTATTTTTTTCCTAGTTAACTTAGATCGTATTATTTAGCAATTAATTAGCAATTTTTTTTTATTACGTATTATTTATTTAATTTAGTTAGACGAATTTGAATTCCAATTAGCGGATCGCCAAGATTGGTCCAGAATGTTGACGAGGACTATTATACGATCGTGAGACAGTTCATTCCGCGTGAGATTTTTATCAGCGAGGAGAGAATACATTTCAGAAAATTTCGATCGATGTATTTGTCGCTATCTCAAAGAAATTGTATTAGTAGATCCATATATAAATTAGTGTCGTTCTTGGCGTGAAAAACGTTCGTGGTCGACAATTCGTCGATTCGGGCGTTTTTCGTCTCGCCAGAAAATCGCCTCTTCGACTTTATATCTTAAGGAACTCCTATGTCTTATGAAGATTCATACAATATCGTATTTATATGTATTTAAGATATTTTGACTATTTACGTAATTTTTTCACCGAGTTCGTTGCAACGAAAAGAAAAAATTGCACGACATCATCATTGCACATCATCGTTTAGTATTTTATTCGTAATTTATTTACATACTCATTATTTATTTATCAATCGACTATGTCCACTTAAAATAATTTACACTTTTTCATCGAACGATCGTTAAATTATTACTTAAT
Source organism: Ichneumoninae sp. A BG-2022a (assembly GCA_030522665.1). NCBI lineage: Eukaryota > Metazoa > Arthropoda > Insecta > Hymenoptera > Ichneumonidae > Ichneumoninae sp. A BG-2022a. Next base: position 23,576 of record JAPYZC010000666.1, on the reverse strand, counting down.
TTATTTTGACGAACTTGAACACTTAATTGAGTGATTACAATTTTACATTTTATACTATAAACGACAAAAATGAATGGTCATCTGTATTTATTTTTCAAACGTGTAAACGTGTAAATGAGTGTGTATGCAAAAAAAAAATTCCGAAATGGATTTTCGAGAGAACGATTATTTATTCGGGAAGCAAAGAAGGCCTTAACCCCGTCTCCCAAATTTATCGCACGTCCTTAATGCGCGGAGCAATTAACACGAGAGCATAAATTGCCTAATAATTTGAAAATTCTCCAAGTCTAAAACGTAGTCTCTCTATTTGACAAAGACCCTCAGATTTATTTAGAGTAAACGGAACATTTTTCGCCTTCACTGTAATCCGAAGAAGCAGCGATTCAAAATTTTACGGAATCCCGCGCTAAATCCATAATTCATGAACCACCTGCAAGAGTTCGCTATCGTCCGGTGTCGCGATCGACTTTACAAAGACAATTGTTCTTCCTCATTATCTGCTTACTAAACCAATAATTTGGAAATTCTCTAACTCTAAGGCAGAGTCTTTCGATTTGACAAACGCGCTAGGATTAAAAATTATAGTACACCCAAAATATTTCAGCAGCCATTCAAAATTGTATGAATTCTCGCGCTAAATCCATAATTCATGAACCACCTGCAAGAGTCCGCTATCGTCCGGTGTCGCGAGCGGGGCAGCACCGCAGCTTCGAGGGCTCGTCGGCCAATCGCTCGCCAGGAACGCCGTATTCAAATTTAAACGGTTATTTGTTTCTCGTATACGACCGGGCGGCAGTTGATGTCAGTTGAGCTTCGGGCAGCCGCAGAGACACGTACACGACGCCCGCCTTCGAGATAACACAACGACGGGGAAATGTTGTGAATTTCGTTAATCGTTTCATCGGACACACTTGATGTTCCGTGTTCCCTTGACACATCGGCCTAATTAACTTCGCCGCAAGACAAAAGCAATGTCTTCGAGCATTCAAGTCGCCATCAAGGTGAGGCCGCTCATCAGGCGCGAGGAGGAAGAAAATTTGCCGATACAATGGACCGTCCAGGACAAATGTATCGCGCCCCTCGACCCCGAGTTGAAGAAACGCGGCGAAGGCGGCTTCTACTTCGGTAAATACAACGTTTTTCCTCCTTCGTGTCGAATCAAGTGTCTCGAAAAAATTACGACGCAAAAGCACACTTTATTTAACCCTTCCGGCTACGAATAATGCTTCGTCCGTTCGTTCGGTCTCAAGCGACGTCACGAGTGCTCGACCTCACCTTTGTCTCTCGAGTCGTTCGCCTGTTGGCTCGACGTTCGATTGAAAATCGTTCGAACAGTCGCGTTCTCTCGATTCGTCGAATTTTATGTGTGCATTATTTTTTTGATCATACAAATTCTATACTTGTAATTACTATAATTACTATACTCTGTAATTCACGACCCAATGGCCTTTGTTTTAACAGACCACATTTTCGGCATCGAAACGACGAACATCGACGTTTTCGACACCATCGCAAAGCCCATCGTCGAAGCCGCGGTCAATGGCTTCAATGGAACGATATTCGCGTATGGACAAACGAGCTCTGGAAAAACGTACACAATGATGGGGACACGCGACGTACCTGGCGTCATTCCCCTGTCCGTCGATTACATATTCGGGTTGATTCAGAAGAGCGACCGGCAATTTCTTCTGAGGTAAATTTTAGTCAGACTTTGGACAGATTATTCAGTTTCTGGTAAAACATATAAAGCTGCTCATTCATCTATGCTTAAACAACGAATTTTTGTGATTTTCTGAGTGTTTCTGGTTCACTGGTAGGCCAAAAGTTTTTTTTTTAATACATCTGTAAATAAACACTTGAGCGAATTTCCCGTTGTTTCATGCTGATTGCAGATTTTCATTACATTTTTTAAAATTATTTCCCGTGTCCATCGATCGCATATTCGATTCAATTCACAAGTTAAATACAAAAATTAATTTTTACTTTTTCATTTCTTGCGCATTCAGAGTCTCCTACACAGAAATCTACAACGAACGCGTCAACGACTTGCTCAACCCGGAAGGCATCGACCTTAAGATCAAAGAGGACTTAAAAGGTCAGGCTTTCGTTAAATGCAAGGAAGAATTGGTCAACAGCCCAGAACAAGTTCTCGTTATTGTCAAGAAGGGTGACAAGAATCGTCGCATCGGCGAGACAAACATGAACGAGAGAAGCAGCCGGAGTCACACTATATTGCGAATTGTGAGGATTTCTTTTTTTCGTTTTGTTTATCAAACATTTTTGTACATTCGAAAAAATCATTTTTTTTCCGATGAATATTGTGAAAAAAAATTGCTGTTGTGCAAAAATATAAAATATATTTTGCACGGCAGCAACAATATATTTTTGCTGTCGTGCAACCGACCGGTCGAGCGCACGAGTCTATCGATCTGTATTTGATTTTTCTTTGGACAGACGATCGAGAGTCGCGAGGCAAACGACGAGGCGTGCGCTATTCAGGTTTCCCAACTGAATTTGGTCGATCTTGCTGGATCGGAAAGAGCGGCACAAACCGGCGCAATCGGTACGAGATTCAAGGAAGGAACGCACATAAATATGTCGCTCTCGGCGTTGGGATTGGTCATAATGCAGCTGAGCGAAGCTCAAGAAAATTCTAAAAATTTTGTTAACTTTCGCGACAGTAAATTGACAAGAATATTGCAACCGTCGCTCGGCGGTAACGCGATGACGACGATTATATGCGCCGTCACACCTGCCGCACTCGAAGAAACGCAGTGCACATTGGCGTGAGTAAACATACAAACGTCGGTACGAACAAACAAGATGTTTTTGTAAAGCAAACCGTATATTCGTTCACAGTTTCGCCTCGAGAGCAAAACGGATCAAGAACAAACCGAAACTCAACGAGGAACTCTCGGACGCGGCGCTTCTTAAACGATACGCCAAACAACTATCAAAACTAGAGACGGAACTAAAAGTGCGTATTAAAATATTTTTCGCACGCATCTATCAAGTTGGTTATTGTTCGTTATGACTGTTGCACGAATATTTATTGTGCCTTTACATGCAACAATAATTATTTTCACTAATCGCATGTTTTTATACAATTTTTTTAACAGATTTTTTATACCGACTCTATAAAACGTAATCGATCGCACACTAATTAACAAAAATGTTTTATCGCGTATCGCAGAAAGTACAATCGGCCGATGTCGTCGAGATGGCGTCTAAGCTATTGGAAAAGGAACGTGCCAATCAGATATTGGAGGAGCGCATCGAACTGCTGAAAAAATCAATTTTGTGCGGCAACAGCGGGGCCGATAAGGAAGACGCGTTTAAGACCGAAGCGAAACGCAGACGCACTTGGGGCGGCGGTGGCGCGCTCGTGACGAAAAATCCGATCTTCCAGAACGCCATCGGTTTGCCGACTATCGTAGAGTCGGACAGAACACCGGAAAAGAAGAAGGAGCAATTCAAACAGCACAGCAAGCGGCGCCAAAGTATAATTCAGCAAATCGACATAGCTAGTGAAAGTACGTGGACTGAGAAAAATAGTCGTGCATCAGCAGAGTCATCGACGTTTGCAGACTTGTATTTTTATCTTTGCTTCGACAGCTTTTCAGACGGCATTCGCCGACTTCGAACTCGAATTAATCGAGCGTGAAAAAGCACGCAACGAGGGTCGTCTATCCGATGTCAGTAACGCAAGTGACGACGATAATTTTATCACTCGACGCCCACAGCGCTCTGTTAAGTTCATGGACGATGTCTCGGTATTCAGTTCGACAGGCCGAAGCTCGGACGCAACTGAACCAAAATCACCGGAACAATGCAATGCGTAGGTCCATGCATACAAATTAACGCTCTAAATCCGGCACGCACATACGTCTCTTAAACGTAAATTCCTTTCATGTTAATCGAAACGAACAAAAAAAAAGTAAAAAAAAGGTAAAATTTAACGAACAAAAAATTATCACTAAATATTGCGATAACTTTAAAAAATAGATATATATATAGTAACAATTGAAAGATTGTTTATTACTTGGAGTTTATTTTCAGCGCTGACTACCATGCATTAAGTGAAAAAAATTTATTTTTTTTTATCCCGGGACATTTTATAGCTTTGAGTTTGCCACATAATTTTCGCGCCACTCGAAATCTCGATAAGATAAAAATCATCGTCGGGAGACTTCGCACAGCAGCTGCGTTACGACTGTGTGTCTCTTAAAGCATTTGTTTGTCTCGCAGCGAACCGGAATTGCCGGAGACACCGAAAGTGGCTTTACGAAGGAGAATAAGTTTCCTCATGGAACAATACAATTCACTGAACGAAGAAAACGGAAATCTCGTGGAATTCACCAAACTGGAGAGGCAAATGATCGTGGACGAGGAAGTGGAAAAAGCGATGGTAAGACGTTGCGGGTTACGCTACTCAGAAAGATCTTTGTCGACCGAGTAAATTTTCATCTATCCGTCGACTTGACAAGCTTAACGGAGATTTGTTTCGATAGGCGGAGCACAACAAAAAATTGGCTGCAAGCGAACAGATGTTTTGCGAACTCAACGATAAATATACGAAGCTGCAGGTATTTATTATTTTATTTCACACTATGCAAATATATGGACAGACTGCTGACGCATACATTGTCGCAAGTCGTTTTTTTCTTTTTTTTGATGACTCGACGATGACTTTATTTATTGCAGATTCACTCCGCGGAGACCGACAGGCTTTTGGCGGGCTCGAATGACCGTCTGTCGGAGTTGGAACGGCAAATGGCTGAATCGATAAACTCCTTAAGAGCCCTGAGACGCGAAAAGCAAGCCCTCGTCGACGAGCTCAACAAGCATAGGGGAGAAAATCAAACGAGCGAAACACTGCCGGATAACAAGGAGGAGAAAGAAATTAGTAGCATATTCGAGAATGCTTCTTACTTCGAAGACATGAACGTGTCGGACATTCAGGCCGATTCGGTTTTCAGCAACGACACGCAAAACGCGCAAGATCTTACAATGTACGAGAGTAACGTCGCGAACATGACGGCAAATACGACGGTGACGAGCGACGTTCGCGAAGTTAAACTCCTAGCGGAAAAATTGAACGAAACTGTACAACTGTTGACCATAGAGAATGCCGAGCTCACGAACAAGCTTGCCAATGAAAAAGAGTGTGCGAATCAAAACGAGAAACATCTTCAGGTAAACAAGAATCAATTTTTTTTCTTTTTGTTTTAAGCAAGTAAAATTAATTCCGCATAATAAACAAATTTTAACTTTGTGACCTGCCCGTGTTCGAGGCTGGCAAAATAATCGTATAATCATTAACTAATCTTTTTTTACGTAATTTCAGGACACCATTTCAGAGCTGCGCTCGAAAATTCATGCGATAAGCGAAACTGTACAAGAGTTGACCGCAGAGAATGCCGAGCTCACGAACAAGCTGGCCAATGAAAAAAAGTGTGCGAATCAAAATGAGAAACATCTTCAGGTAACAGGAAACATTTTTTATTTTTTTTACGCAAAGTAAAATTAATTCCGCTTAAAACAAAAAATAGTACTTTGTATTTATGTGAACTGCCCGTGTTCGAGGCTGCCAAAATAATCGTATAATCATTAACGAATCGTTTTTCATGTGATTTCAGGACACCATTTCAGAGTTGCTCTCGAAAATTCACGCGATAACCGAAGAGAAGAACCTGCTCAAGAACAGCGTGTGGGAGCTCGAACAGCGTTTGCAAAAACCCGAAGCAGACGCGCCAACGAGCGCTACCGAAGCCGAGACTGTGAAATCAATAGAGAATTACAAAGCTACCATCGCCTCGTTGACCGCGGAGAACATCGAACTCTCTTCGAACTTGATGAACAAAATCGAAGAATTGGATCGCGTCAAAGACCTCAAATCGCCGCCGGCCGATCACCACTGTGCCTATCGCGAACTCTCGGTAAACTTGTCCGAGCGAAACAAACTTTTGGAAAACGAAAATATCGAGTTGTCGAACAACCTCATGGAAAAAATCGAGGAGTACGATCGCCTCAAGGAAGATCTCGAGGCGTTGAACCGCAGATCAGCATCGTCGCCGTCCGAAGAAAATTCGAACAACCTCGTAGAAATATCGATGAATCGTTCGAACGTGATTGAGAAGGAACAATCCGACCGCGCATCCGCCGAAATCGTGGACAATCTTTTGCAACTCTCTGTAGTCGAAAGTGAATTAAATCACTGTACGAACAAGAACGGCCACACGACCGATGAGCCGACATTAGAAAAAATTGAAAGATCCAATGGATCGGAAATCGGCGGCCGTACGATCGATGAATTGTTGCAAATATCGATCATCCCGAACGGAAAGAGCCGAGAAAGTATCTCGAACGATAATTCGAGCAGCGAGGACGTTAACTCATGGAAAATCAAAGCCGAGATGCTCATCGAACAGGTGAAGAGCCTTAAGCAATTGAACGAAAAATTGAAAGATCTCAAGCGTACGACCTGCAATCAATGCTCGTATCTCACGGATTTGAACGAGAATCGTCGAGCTCTGAAAGCCGAAACCAAAGAGATGAACCGCAAGCTCGAGAAATTGCAGGAGAAATTCGATCGCGAATGCGCCGATAGCGAAATATTGCGAACGAAAGCGAACGAGGATCTGAATCTTACCGTGTGCGATTCTACGCTGAACGAGAGTTCGATGCTCGACAGTAGCTTCAGCGTGTCGGTCCTCGAAGACAGAGTTCAGAGGCTGCGTCTCGAACTCGACACTCTCAAGGACAAATACGGCAAGTTGTCGGACGATTACAACGAAAAATGCGACGAGATCGAGAAGCTTCAGGACGCGAGTAGTCGCGAAACGACGCCGACGCCCTCATCGATCGAGTCGCCGAGAATAAAACGCAAGGACAACAAGTTGAATAAAATTGAAACGGACATGGAAAGTTTGAAGATGGATCTGCGGCGCTTGAAGAAAGGTCTGGCGACGCTCGGCGCCAGCCTGCAGAAATTCTCCAACGAGAAGACAACTATGAGCAACGAGATCGAGTCGTTGAGAGCCGAGAAATTGGAGCTTCAAAAAAAGTTTGCCGAGGAAGATTCGTCGATTGCGAGGGAAAGTATCGAGACGTTGGAAAAAGAAGTGGGTCGTCTCAGAAGAGAAATAGAGATCTTCGACGCCGTAAAGGTAGACTTGGAAAACGCCAAAGCGTTGCTCGAGGCCGAAGTTCAAGCTTTGAAAACTGGAAACTCATTAGTTGAGAAGCTTACGGAAACAGAAGATTCGTCGATCGCGCAGGAGAGGATAAAATCTCTGGAGAATGAAGTGTCTCGTCTCAGCGAGGAAGTCGAGGCTTCGAACGCTGTTAAGGAGGAACTGCGAATCACCAAATCGGCACTCGAGGCCGAAGTTCAGTCTCTCAAAATCACAAACGAGTCATTCGAGGTAAAGATCGCAGACACGATAAATTCATCTGCCGAACAGAAAAGAATCGAATCGCTGGAAGAGAATTTGGCTCGTTTCACCAACGAAATCGAGAGTTCGAACGCCGTCAGGGACGAACTGCAAACCGCCAAATTACGGCTCGAGGGTGAAGTTCGTTCCCTGAGAGCCGAGAAGGAATCTCTCGAGGCGAAGTTCGCGGATAGCGAAGAAACCTCGATTCCGGAGGAAAAGATTAGGCGGCTGGAAAACGACTTGGCTCGTCTCAGCGAAGAGATCGACATTTCCAACAACTCGAAGGAAGAATTGGAGAGCGTCAAGACGTCGCTCGAGATTGAAGTTCGATCTTTGAAAGCCGCGAAGGAGTCGCTGGAGGAAAAGCTTGGGCGAATGGAAATCGAGGTTGCGCGTCTGAACGAACAAATAGGCGACTCGAACATCGTCGAGCGAGAGTTGGAAAACGCCAAGTCGTTGCTGGACGCCGAAGTTCGATCGTTGCGAGCCGCGAACGAGTCTCTCGAGGAAAAGCTTGGACGGATGGAAATCGAGGTGGCGCGTCTGAACGAAGAAATAAGCGAGTCGAACATCGCCGAGCGAGAGCTTGAAAACGCCAAGTCCTCGCTGGACGCCGAAGTTCGATCGTTGCGAGCCGCGAAGGAGTCGCTCGAGTTAAGAATCGCGGAAAGCGAAGATTCGTCTCTCGCGGAGGAAACGATCGAACAGTTGCGAAGCGAAGTGGCTCGTCTGAACGAACTGGTCGCCAAGAACCGAGAACTGCGAAACGCCGAATCTCCCTTGGAGGCCGAAGTTGAATTTTCAACAACCCGTAAAAGCCTTATCGATGAAGGTTCGACAGAATTGATTCGCTCCGAGCGCAATGCCGAAGAGAACAATTCCGACGTTGAGCTCGAATCGGAAAGACCTTTCGGAGACGACGAAATCGTCGACTGTCCGAACATCAACGGCTACGACAAGACTCTGGAATCGTTGAAATTGAAACTAAGCGAATCGACCAGCGACGTCACGAATTACTTCGAAAACAACGCGGAGCAAAACGGTCGTTCGGCAAAAATGTCCGCAGCCATGGGCGAACTGAACGACTCCGAATCAGAGTTGAAAGACGTTGCCAATAGTCTGAACAAACTCCTCGGCGAGAACGCGAGTTTGAAGAAAAGATTGATGGAATTCGAAGCCTCGGAGGAAGAATTGACAAACTCGAAGCTGCTACTTAACAACGAAGTGACGAGTCTCAGAGCAGAGATAACGAAACTGGAATCGAGTTTGAGCGTCCAGAATCAGAGGCTTCGCGATCTCGAGGAGAAGAACGATTTATTGACCAACGAGCTGGAGAGAGTTAAGGTGGAAAAAGCTGAACAATCCGGTAAGGAATTTCCGGAAGATTCGCCATACGAAACGCTCAAGGAATACGAAATTATGGTCGAGGAGTTGAAAACCAAACTGCAAGAAGTCAACAACGATCTTCGCGTTAATGCCAGCGAGACTCTCGAGCTGAACGAACAACTGGCGAAGTTGTCGGCGGTCAAGGAGGAATTCAACGACATAAGGTTGGCTCTGGAGAGCGAAGTAACGAAGTTGAAATCCGAGCGCGCCGAGATCGAGGAAACTTTGACCGCTCTGCGTCAGTCTCTGGAGAAATTGGAGGCAAAGAATTCTTTCCTGAGCGCGGAACTGGAGGCGATGAGGACGGAAAAGGAAACAATCGTCGCGAGTAAAATTGATTCCAGCGAACCGGCCGAAAAATCGGATTCGCCCAAGCACGAAAAATCGGATTCGCCCAAGCACGAAAAATCGGATTCGCACACGCAGGAAAAATCTATCGAGGCTCTGAACAGCCTGGTGCGCGAGCTGACGATCGAGCTCGACAGATACGCGGCCGAAAACGCCGAGTTGGTCACCAAAGTCTCCGAGCTGGAAGATAAGCTCAAAAATCAAACCCAAAACCTCACCGAAACTAATTCGTTCGAGCAGGAGGAAAAGCTTCGAGCGGAAGTGAACTCTGCCCGCGAGTGCATAACGAAGGAAATAAAGTCGATGAAACCGACGACCGGCGAGCGTCAAGATTTGAGCGAAAAATCGGTCAGCGAGCTCTTCGGTGTGTTTCTGCACGAAATAATGTCGAAGGAGAAGGAAATAATAAAGATGCTCACATCGAGTTTCGAGGAGAGGAAGCGAAAGCTGGAGGAATCGGCGAGGCAGAGCGTGGACGCTGAGAAGCGAGCGAACGTGTGGGCGAAGGAGCTCGAGGCGGAGATCGAGAGAACCCAGCAGGATCTTTACCGTCAGGAGGCGAAGAACGCCGAGCTGAACTCCGAAATTTCGAAGCTGAAGAATCTCCTCATGGAGAGCAGTCACGAGAATCAGATGTTGAAGGAGAAGATGGACGTTTTGGAATTGGATTTCAACACGCTGCAAGCCGATCTGGAGACGCGTTCGGGCGGGAAGCAGAACACGACGTTGAACACGACGCAGCAGGAGAGGGAGAGATTGATCGAGGAGGCCCTGGCGACGCGCGAGATGGAGCTGAGCTCGAAGCTGAGACTCGCCGAGAAGCAGTACAGAGAAAAGCTCGAGGAGCTCACGAGCAGTCTCGAGTCTTACAAGATGAAGACGATGGAGCTGACGAACAATCTCGAGGGATTCGAGATGAACGACAAGCAGCTGCGCAGCATAGTGGACATGAAGTCCGGCGAGCTCGTGAAGTGCAATAACAGGATAGAGAGTATGCAGAGCGAACTGGAGCATCTGACCGAGAGGCACAATCGGCTGAGCCGCGACCACGACGAGAAGAGCCGGCAGGTCGACGAGATAACTTTGCTGCTGAAGAGCAAGTGCGACAAGCTCTCGGAGTACAAGACCAAATTGGAGACGATAACGCCCGAGTACGAGCACCTGAGGGACCAGGCGGCCGAGCGAAAGGTGCGACTGGAAAAATACAAGGACGAGATAGAGTGCATGACGAGCGAGAACGAGAAGCGGGTGGAATCGCTGAGAGACAAATTGGTCTCCGAAGAAATAAAATCCGCCGGCTACAGGAAACAACTGGCGGATTTGACGAACAGAAACACCGCTCTCCAGATGGAGCTGGACGAGCTGAGGACCAAGTGCGAGGAGCTCGAGCACGCGAACGGCAAGCTGACGAAGTCTCTGAGGAACAGCACGAGCAAAATTCGCGCCGCGGAGGAGATGGAGAATCTGCTGGACAGCAACAGAACTCTGCAGAGAAATCTCGACGGAGCGGCCAATCGCATAGCCGAGCTGCAGGAGATGAGGACGCAGACGATGAAGGAGCTGGTCGAACTGCGAGGCACCTACGAGATCGTTTGCAACGAGAATACGGAGATGAGGAACACCCTGTCGGCTCACAGATCGAGCGTCAACGACGCGATCGAACTGCGAGGCAAGTACGAGATTCTGTTGCAGGAGAAAAATCGCGTGGCCCTCGAGCTCGAGGACAAGAAATCGACGCTGGTGATGTTGGAGAGAAAACTCGAGAGTCGCGAGAGGGAGAACGAGGAATTGAAGTCGACGAACAAGGAACTCGACGAGGAGATGGAAGACATGGTGGAGAAGATCAACGAACTGACCAAAGAAAACGCCGAGCTCGACGACAAGTTGTACGCGATGAGTACGCAGACGAGCGCCGGTCAACCAAAGTCGAACGAGTATGAGTCGAAGATCGAGGAGTTGAGGTCGCACGTCGATCGTCTTCGCGGCGAGCTCGCGGCGGCTGTGAAGAAATCCGAATGTTTGAAGAACGAGAATTCGGAGCTACGAATGAAAGTTGCTCACAGGGAGAGAGTTGATTCTCTGAGCGGCGAGAGCTCGAGGAGCGCAAGTCCGGCACTGGAAATGGAGGCGGCGCGCGTCGACAATCGGAGGCGAAGATCGAGAACGGAACTGTTCAATCAGAAAAGACAATTGGAGATTTTTGAGGAAAATGGAAAATTCCCGTGGGGCGAAGGATGCCGTTGCGTCGCGCTGGAGAAAAAAGTTCGGGAACTGGAGCACGAATTGGTGTCTAAGAACGGCCAGGTAGCCGCACTGGAGATACGAATTCAGAGCGAGAACTTCCCGTACATGAAGAAAGCGAAAGATCTTGAGGAAATGCTCGGATCTGCGAAAAGAAAGGTAAAATGACTGTTAAAAAATTGACTATATCAGAATTTTGTCATGATGTCCAATGGTCCTTAAAATCCTGGAAGTGTCCCTGAATTTTCGTACGAACTTTTTACTGAACACTGTGGTTTTTTTTTGTTTTTTTTGTTTTTTTTTTTTTTTTTTTTTTCTGATCGTACGTTTATTATAAATGAGACGTTGTTCGTGCTCTGCAGATCAAAACACTAGAGGTCGAATTGCTGAAACTTCGAGAATTGAAAAACACTGAAATATCCAGCGAATGCAAAAAGTGCAAACAGTGGGAGAAGAACAAGCGCGATAAAATTACGCAATGCATGCCGGAGACTTCCAAGATTCGTATGAACGGAACGAGCAGCGGAGTTATTGAGGTAATTGTTAATTAATAAAAGACGTGTGTTTCAAGTAAAAATACACTTGTCGATAACCGTCAAGGGCATGGGAAAGAAAAAAAAACTGAACATTAATATAATATTTTTTTTTCCATTAATCAGGAACACCTACAAACTTCGAAGCTCGAAAAAACCATCGAAACTCTCAAAGGTCTGTGTCGTACTCGACAAAGAAATATCCTGGAACTTGAAAAGAAAAATACGGAATTAGAAAGGAGAGTCAAGGAATCGGAGATGATTTCGAGCACGATAAATCTGCACGAAGATATGCAGTCGGAACCATCGACGACTTTCGTGCGAAGTACGAGCTCGAGGTCCGATTCTGCGAGGTACTTAATGCCCTAAATAAAATATATCGTTACGATAACTCTTATTTTTAATGATCGTTTTAAATGGCCTTTTGGCGCAAATAAAACAAGAAGAATGTTAAGATTTATCGTAACAGTTTTTTGCATGGTAATTTTTTTAAAAGCTAGAACGTGAATGGAATTTTTCGGCTGGATCCGAATCCATTTATCGCCGCATTCTTTCAAAAACTCTCGAAACTTTAACATCCTTGCTTACACTACAAATTTATTTCTATTTTCTTAGCAACTTCTTACATTTACGCTTATTGGATTTGCACGCTTTAGAAATGCTTTTGCTAGCGACACGTCAGCATGCCAGACGATCGTATAAAAATCAAAACACTTTTTTTCTCCAACCTTCAATGATACTTTTCCTATTATCTGCAGCTCTCCATGATGATTCGCATGTGATATAAATTGCACGGAAGTTTTGCTCATCGGGCCCTCGCAATTCGAAGAAAACGCTTGTTACGATTACGATGAAATGACGAGAAATTATATGAATTAACGTTTTACGCAGAGCAATGAAAGAAAACTTGCCGATGGTCCAGGATGTTCAGAGACCTGCAACCTACTTGAGACGCAACTGGTTCAACTAGTTAAAGACATTATTTTTTTATTATATTGTTCAACGTCTATTTCATACTCGCGATTATATAAAATCTGAGACCAGTATTTATATATTTTTTTATATCTATGTATATAGTTTCTATTTGTTTGTGTCACGTTCAACGAAGAAAATTTATTTGTAAGAGACTAATTGTGTTTAAGTTATGTAAATCATTCAAGTATTCGTCTGTAAAAAAAACGTACGCCGACAGCAAGATGCTAAAGAGCGAGTGTAAAAAATAAATGAGACTTATATTTTCGTATGCTCATCTGCTGTGCAAGACCTAAACCCCCTAAATCCCGTTACGTTAATTAATTTTATTACTTGTCGATTATCTGAGAACGAAATAGGCATTCTTATTTTATTATGTACAAGAGCTCGGTTGTACTTGGAGTACACAAGTGCTTTTTAGTACTTGAAGTACGTTCTTGCGTTTTCAAGTACCTGCAAGTACTTTTTGAAAACGCACCCACTTTTCAATGAGTACAATTCCCATACACTCGATTTTTTATGAAAAAATGATTAAATTATATTTATAGTTGTAGAATATAGCATATAGTTACGGAATAAATTATAAAAATAGATTAAAAATAGTCTCAAAACGACGAATTACGAAGAGTTCGGTAAGCGATTTTTTTACAGTAAGTGCTGCAATAAATTTTGACTGATTAAATTTAATGAAATGTAAGTATTTTTTAATGGTACGAAAAACGTACGAAGTTGTTGCACTGTTATATATTGCACACGGCTTCCTCATTTATTATAATTTTGCGCATAGCTTTCTCCACGAGGATGCCGTGTGCAAATTGATTACACCGATTTTTTTTAAGCCTAAATAATGTTTAACGCTACGAACCTAATTGCGAAAAATACTTCAAGTACTTGTGATACTTTCTGCTTGAAGTTTTTTTATGGTACTTTGCCCATCTCTGTTATGTACCATCCGAAGGATCGATGTAATTGACATCGAAAAAAAATAAACAATGCGAAGTAAATATAGTTTTTGTTGAGTGCGATAGAAACACGCAACTGTTCACAATGTATCGTGTTATCGCCCGTATTATTGAAATAATTTCATGTTCCCCCGCCACTTTCTTTCGACAGTATGATCGAGCCACTAGATTGGACGATTGTATTGTTTTTCATTAATCACGACGGACATTTTTTTCAAACAGTATGCAGACTTGTTTTACGCCTGCGCCGCGTTCAGTTCGTGCTTCGAGATTCGATATTGCGTCGTTGTTGGTTAAAATTGCTGGCTCTCGATCTCGCGCGTCGCCAGTGCGAGATGGCCGTATCGCAGTATCGATCGAACGCGAGAGTCGAGAGAGCAGAGCAGCAGCAGCAGCGCAATGGCAGTAGTGCTCGCTGATGTATGGTGGTGTCGGTCGTGCGTGAGAACAGTATAAAATCCTGAACCGTTGAGATCGGGGAGTCGGGGGTAAAGAAAGAAAAAAAAAAAGGTACCGAGTGGAACCGAAGTGAAAGATTTAACGAGGTCCGCGTGCAATGTTGTGCGAAACAAATAAGAGCCGCTCGTCCGTTGAAACTGTGCGTTCGGTCCTTCGTCCTGGATACCCGAGGATCTTTAAGGACGCGGGAAATAATGACCGCGAGTTGTAGGTGCTCGCGTTCACGCAGTGACGATGTCTGCGCCCTGAGAACGAACGACCGAACGACGGACGGACGGACACGGGCCACTGTCAAGCATTGGAACGTAAACGACTATGCGAATTACAAATATCGCGACAAATCATCGTTCGAACGATCTCGCGAGACGAACATTTTTTTATTAAAAACTATCGTTAACGATACACGGTGATATGTTTTCATCACCGGCGTCGGTTGTGGGCGAGCCGTCAGGCTACGACTTCGAGAAAGAGGAGAACGCCGCCAAGTGGAAGGGAGTGTTTGTCAACTCTCTGCGCAAGGTTCGTTTGTTCGCGATCTCTTTTTTTCCTATTTTTTTTCTTTTTTTTTTAGGTTCGATACGCTTTTTCGGTTTTGTTTCTTCGCCTCCGAGCTTTCTGTCGATAGTTTTTTTTAATGACGATCCCGAGAGGGCACCGCGACGATCGCGAGGATCACCGATAGATCCTCGACGTCCTCGGGACGACGAGCGATATATCCGTGCATCAGCAAGATGGGACACACGGCTCGGACTCCGAACTCCGATCAGCTGGCTGGCGATCGCGAGAGCGATCGTCGCACCTCTCGATGCTCCGTTGCAACGATTTTCAGATTCGATCGTGGGAAAGCTAGAAAACTAATTCGTTATCTGTGGCGAAAGAACTCTTGTAGTTTTGAACATTTATTTGTTAGACGGAATTCCGGGTTCTTTGTAACAGGATTTCATTTTTTTTTTTTTGTCGATGAGTTCGAAGGATTCACTTTTGTGGCTCTGGGGACTTTTCGTTGAAAAACGTAAAAAGCGCGAGAAATCGGTACTTTTTTTCATTACTTTTTATTTCCAGTACCGCAAAACTATCCATGCGCAATGTTTGTAATGATTTCCAAATTTCTATCGGAGTTGAGCTGACCGTGGTCAGCAATCCTTTGCATATAGGCTGCGTTCTTGAACACAGTTTTTCCGCGATGGGCTAAACCCAAAAATATTCGAGATTCATCCACATTTATACGCAGCTGAAATAGCCGTTCTTGTATTCCAGTCTGCTCTCGGCCAAGGGTTCAGTTTTGGATGCATTCTTGTATGCAGCATTCGTATATTCCACTCTGTTCTCAGTCCATGGTTTAGTTTTGGGTGCCTCTTTGAATGCCGTTCTGCTTTGTTCGATTAAATCCAAAAATATTCAAGATTCATCCACATGTACACGCAGCTGAAATAGGCGCTCTTATATTCCAGTTTGCTCTCAGTTCAGAGTTTAGTTTTCGGTGCATTCTCGAATGCAGTTCTACTCTGTTGGGCTAAATCCAAAATTACTTGGGATGTTTCTAGATCGTTCTACGCATAGAGATTTTTCTTATTTCTCCTCTAAGAAAAAACTTTTCTACGTAAGATATTTTTAAGAATGTATGTTTGCATCGCACATATTAATTCATTGATTTTTCTTTATTTGTTCAGGTTTTGGAGCAAGTACATCCTAGTCTGGAAGCTCGGCAAGATGCCCTTGACTATGTGGAGAGCTTGATACTAAGAATGTTGGGCATGCTCTGCGGCGATCCACCACCTCACACACCCCAAGATGTGGAGGAAAGGGTGAAACACACATTTCCAACGGCGATATACGAATGGGCCCTCAAAGACGCCAAGGATGCCTTAGAGAAGGGAAAGAAAAAGTCACCGTTGGTTCTTCCCGTCGACAAGATTCACCAGCTTTTGCAAAAAGTACATAAGATTTTTGAATCCTGAATAATCTGAAAAAAAAAAATTCTGACCGATCGGTGATTAACAAAGAATTTTATTTTCTCTGTCTCCAGGAAGTATTACAGCACAAGATTGATTCGCAAGTCAGTCTATTTGTCGTCGGCGTGCTCGAATGCATTTCTGCAGATATTTTGAAGGTTCGTAAAAAAAAGAAAAAAACATTCTTAATAAAATAACGAAAAACCATAATAAGAGATTTAAATAAAATGATTTTACTTCTTTTTTTTGTGAAATTTCAGCTAGCCGGAAATTATGTCAAGAATATACGTCACGTCGAGATATCCTGCGAAGATATAAGAGTTGCGATGTATGCAGACACGGTAACATATCATTTTCAAAAACTTGAAGCTTGTACTGTGTCTTTGTGCTGCACATATTGATTAACTTACACAGTAACAGATAACGCCCGTAAACATCGTGTTTGCAGACAGATTCGCTGTTTCGTTAATCTCCGCGTGTCAATGAAAACAAATAACAAAAAAGCTGCTAACGTCGTCAAAGAACGCGACACGTGAATCTGCCTCGCGACGCGACGTTTATATTTATACATATATAAAATAGCGTAGCTTACATAGCTTTATCTAGAATAAAAAAAAATTAACTCAAGCGTCTATGACTTAAATCGAAAGCAAAATGAAGAAAAAAAAAAATCGAGGAAAGTGTAATGTTGCTGGCACTAGGGCGTACAAGGGGAAACTCGAGCGCGACGAAAAATGTTAATTTTCAGATATAAAATGTTTCCATTATCTTCGCTGGTAGATCGAGTCTTCCGTCGTGAAACGAGTGTCTACTGCTGGCAACGATTTGACCAAAATTGACTCGAATTAAAAATTTGCCTCTTGGGGTACGGTAGAATAGTCACAGGCTAATTGTGGCTGCATTTGTTCTCTGCTTGGTTACATGCTTTCACTAACATATTACAACACCAACCCATGTTCGTTCTTCGCTCTTGCCGTTCTAGGTGGTACGTACTTGCCGAACACCCAGAAGACGTTTATTTATTAATTAATCTATATAATTCACGCATACGTTAAATGTGTCCGTGTTTCTGTGCTCATACAGTTGTTCGGTGTTTGTTCTACGCAGCGTTCGCAACCGTACTATAATTTCTATTCATGCGTGTATGAACTGCAGACACGTTGCACATGGATAGAAATTGCAGCGCGGTCGGGAACGCCGATTGTATACAATTTTTTTTTATTTATTTTATTAAATAAAATCCGTTGATCTCGTGTTTCGGTGTTTATCGTGCCAAATAGCATTTGCCGCAAAATCTTGCTAATTATCGATGTCGACTATCATCGTCTTAGCGAAGTACGCTGCCGTTTGCCATTTCATAATTTTTTCGCACACGTTCGTGCCTCCAATTGAATAGAATCTTGTTGGCTACGGTGTTATATCGTTTACATGTTTATTCCATAAATGTTTAATGTTTTATTCTGATTTATCCTATAAATTGAAAGCAAATGACAATTTCTTGTTGCCGCAAGAAAAGTTCATACATTTATTGCGAGTTTAAGGAGAGCCGGTCGATGCTGCTGATCGAAGCTGAAGTACAATTTGAAAATTCTTTATGCACTCTTTCGAGAATGTATTGAAATTGACCTTTTGAGCAAAACTGCATTGAAGAACACAACCTGGTTGTAACTTTTTCTTTGTAACAGGTTGTAACCTTCTACCTTGTAATAGGTTGTAATTTTTTCCTTGCAACAGGTTGCAACCTTTTATCTTGTAATAGGTTGTAACCTTTTACCTCGCAAGAGGTTGTAACATGTAACAATGTGAATTCTATATCGGAATATTTGCCTTATCTGGAACGCCGTATAAATCCATATCGGTACGTGTTGATGAAGGCACAAATTTGATAATAGTGAGTCATAAATTTAAAACATGCAAAACTGAAACCGCAGTGACAAAATTGCATACATGTTTTCTATTTTCAATTTTGCTACTGCTTCAATCAGACACTACGCAAAACCTCCTCAGTCTCTATATCCGGATAATGAAGCATGACTCTGGCACAGGCACGAATTTAAAAACTTAATTTTTCTCTCGTATTTCGCACAACGTTGAATCGTCAATAAAGCACTGCATCTCGCAATAATAAAGATTCTACTTTCACGAAGATGCGATCGCGAGTAGTTTTTTTAAATCGTTTCTTCCTTCGAATCGTAAATATTTCCGCTCAACGTCAGTCGACGAAACTCTTAAAGCGAAAAATGCAATTTTTCTTTAAATCTTATCAATAACTTATATAAATGTCGATATCAATGAGAAATCTCAGCACCGGTCTTATTAGAAAATCCAAGTCTGTCTTTCAAATAAATCTTATGGATCGAATTGTATGAATATCGCTGTACGAGAAGTAATTCTCGTAAGTAAAATATGTGTAATCGACTCATACTTTTTTGTTGCAAAAATTTCTCTACAGGCTCTGATGGACGTGTTTTATCAAGATGACTGCACGGAGGGCCCGCAGAGCGGTTTGGGCGCCGTCGTTTCGCAGACCTACGAGGAATCCGTTCGCGATCTCATACATGACGAACGGCACTATCTTCGCGATCTTCACATGATCATAAAGGTAACATAATAATCGAAACGAAAATTTAACTCTTTCTTAATAATTTTCGCGTGTTTAATTTTTCAACGTCACGTTGAAAATTCTGTTATCTTTTATCCTAATTTTTGTTGCATTAATTTGCAGGTATTTCGTGAAGAAATAGCGAAATTAGAACCGGATCGGGGCGAGCTCGAAAAACTCTTCAGTAACATAATGGATATCTACGAAGTGACCGTAACGTTGCTCGGAAGTCTCGAAGACATAATGGAAATAACTGAGGAAAAACAAACTCCAACAGTGGGTTCGTGCTTCGAGGAATTGGCCGAGGCGGCGGAGTTCGAAGTGTACATAAAGTACGATCGATGCGCGAGCGACAAAAAAATTGATCATTTTTCTATCGATGCTTCTGTCGAACTTTTGATTTTAATGAACGTATATGATATTCGCAGATACGCGAGGGACGTTAACAGTCCAGCTAGTCGGGAAGTTTTAACGAGGTTACTGTCGAGGCCCGAGGCCAATGCGGCCCTTCGTGCAGCGGGTCACGGTTTCAAAGAAGCTGTCAAGTACTACTTGCCGAAACTTTTGTTACAACCCGTGTGGCACTGTTTTTTGTACTTCGACTATATTGAGGTAAGCTGAGAAAAAAAATCGTACAAACTATCGACGCTTGTTCGACCGATGAGATAAATGTATTTTTTCTCTATTTACTTCTGCAAAATATATATTGCAAAAAAAAGTCTTGTCCTTCAGGTCTTTTGTAAGAGATTTTATTTTCTTTAAGCTGAAGAACAAGTAGAAATTTGCAGATCATTAGAAGAAAAAAAAAGAATAAATAAATAACTGTGAATCGATCGTTCGACAGGTATTACACGAACGTACGCTAAATATCGAGGACGGCGAGTCGCTGGAGCAAGTTCAGGGTGTTTTGAGCCCGCTTCAGAGAGAGCTGGTGAAGTCAATGGCGAATCTTCCGAAGAAGGACACCGGTTTGCGGATGCAGAGCCGAGCGCGAAGACACGCTGCTCTCGAGAAAACGAGCGAATTGCAGAAAACCGTCGACGCTTGGGACCAGAAGGACATCGGCCAGTGTTGTAACGAGTTTATCAGAGGTAAATAAAAAAGAAGATACTCGTAACACTAAAAAAGTCACTTATAAATTTAGAAATAATTGTTCATTTGTAATTTTTGTGTTGCGCAGAGGACATGCTTGGAAAAGTGGGTAGCAACGGTCGAAGATTGACGGAGAGGCGAGCTTTTTTGTTCGACGGTTTGCTGGTTCTCTGCAAGCCGAGCGGCGGCAAAAGGGTGAGCGTGAGTGTGGCAGCGGTCGGAGTCGGCGGCGGTCATCCCGGACATCAGGGCGAGCTTCGGCTGAAAGAACGTTTCTTCATCAGAAAAGTCGACATAATTGATCGGGAGGATACCGAAGGTGAGATCGGAAAGTTCAGTTTTATGTTTCCACCGACGTGGAACAAAAATGAAAGGGTCTCGAAAGGTTGCGGAAGGTCGTGGTCGGGTGCTTAAACAGTATGCAGGGAATAGCAATTATTTCGAACACTAAATAAGTTCCCTGCAGGGATTCGTCACAAAGCTTATCAATTGCTCCTCAGAACTGAAGAATGCCTTCGAAATTGCACCGAGGGATCATCCGAGCGTAACGCTCGTTGCGAAATCCGTCGAGGACAAGAATAGTTGGATGGCGGATCTGGTGATGTTGAACACAAAAAGTATGCTCGAGAGGACACTCGACAGTATACTGCTGGACGAGGAGAGGAAGCATCCACTCAGGCTACCTCCGCCACATCTGTACAAATTTGCCGAGCAGGACAGTCCGAAAAATCTCGTCCTGGAAGCGAGGGAAAACGGCGGCGTGCCACTGATAAAGGGAGCTACCTTGGTCAAACTCGTCGAGAGGCTCACTTACCACATTTACGCCGATCCGGCTTTCGTACGAACATTCCTTACTACTTATAGGTGAGAAATTTTTATTCTTCGAACCAGTAAGGTATACAATTTTTTGTAACATGTGCACTAAAAGTCCCGCTTTTCACGCCTGTAAAGCGTGGCGAAAGTGGCGCTTTTTACACAAGGTGTAAAAATCGGTTTCCCACCGATTGACAACGTACTAATTTAAAAAATTTATTTTAACTATATTTCTTTTGCAGGAGTTTTTGCTCACCTCAGGAACTACTGACGCTGCTGATCGAAAGATTCGATATACCGGATCCTTCGTTGGTTTATGGAGAGGAGGAAAAACCTACTGGCTGTAAAGCAACCGTGCGGGAAGACTGGAAAAGATATCGCAAGGAATTCTGCCAGCCCGTACAATTCAGAGTCTTGAATGTATTCAGGCATTGGGTTAGTTGAAGACTACTTGCAAATTTACAAAAAATATTGCAGTCCGGTCTACGCAGGGTCGTTTAAATGAGCCATTCGTTTTTTATGCAGGTTGACCATCATTTCTACGACTTCGAGCGGGACACGAGCCTCCTCGCGAAGCTGCGATCGTTCTTGGACACTGTCAGTGGCAAATCGATGAGAAAGTGGGTTGACTCGGTTATAAAGATCGTGCAGAGAAAGTGCGAGCAGTCCGAGCAGAGGCCGATAACATTTAGTTTTGAACGATCTCCGCCGCCTATCGAGTGGCATCTCAAAGTTCCTGAAGAAGAGTGGGGAATACTTACGGTATAACATTTTTTAAAATAAATTCATTCATTTTTTACATTCGATTTATTCGTAAACTTTGTCAACGTAACTCACTGCAAATTGATTGCGATAAAAATTTCAGCTACATCCCATCGAATTTGCGAGACAACTAACCTTGCTAGAATTCGAGTTGTATAGAACGGTGAAACCTTCCGAATTAGTCGAACCGAAGAAAGACAAAGAAATAACATCACCGAATTTACTAAAACTTATCAAGCATACGACGAACGTGAGTTTTTTCCTCAATCACCAGTGTGATTTATAAAAGTATTTCAATTCGTATAAAGACGAGTAAAATTGAATCATTTTATTTACTGCGTCGACAGTTCGGGCTATGGCTTGAAAAGACTATAGTGGAAGCCGAGAACCTCGAGGAAAGAGTCGCTATCGTCTCTCGTATTATCGAGATAATGATGGTGCTGCAGGATCTCAACAATTTCAACGGCGTGATAGCCATAGTTTTCGCCATGGGATCCGCTTCTGTTTATAGATTGAAGTTTACATTTCAAGTAAGTTATTTAGTCGGAGGTGGACATTTTTTTTGCCCTTTACGTACGGAAGCTTCGTGATTGACGATAAAAGTATTATTTGACGCGATTTTTATACCGAACAATGCATGTACTTGCTGAGCGAGAATCAGATCAGATTGGATCAGATTGGAATCGAGGCCCTCGCTCAGCGAGGATTCCATACGTGAAGGGTTAAACTTTTCACTCGATCACACGTGGGAAATATAAACATCGTCATCTCTCGATTCCTTTAGCAAATTCCAGCGCGATTGGAAAAATATTTGGAAGAGGCCCGCGAATTGCACAACGGTCACTTTCGGAAATATCAAGAAAAGTTACGATCCATTAATCCACCTTGCGTACCATTCTGTGGTAAGTTTTCGGAAAAAGTTTTTTTCTTTTACAAATTATTATTTTTTGTATCGAAACGTAGATCTCGTAACTAAATGATATATTTTTTTAGGCATGTACCTGACGAATATACTTCACATCGAGGAAGGGAATTCCAACTACTTGACGGATTGCCCGGAACTTATAAACTTCAGTAAACGGCGAAAAATTGCGGAGATAATCGGCGAGATTCAGCAGTATCAGAATCAGCCTTACTGTCTCTCGGTCGAGACCAGGATAAGGCATTTCATCGAAAATTTGGCACCGTTCGACTCGAACACACCTGAAGCTGAGATTCATAATTATCTGTTCAACAAGAGTTTGGAAGTCGAGCCTAGAAGCTGCAGGCAACCACCGCGAGTGGTAAGAATTAAACTCTTCTCTTCTGTATTGTTTGGCAGGTTGTTATGGCTTGGGCGCTTCACGTCCTGGTTATGAAATTGAGAAACCGGAAATTTACATCTGGTATTGAACCATTGCAGCCCAGGAAGTGGCCAGACTTAAATCTCAAATCTCCGGGAATAAAAGCCCGAAATTTGAGTGGTAAATTGCCAGCCCCACTGCAAGCCGTCGCCTCGAGTGTGAGGCTTCACGATCCAACGCCCGAGGTGCCACCGCCACCGGAATTGCCGGAAACGCCGCCGCACACTTCTCACATCACAACAACGCACACAGGTGATCACAGTGTTTTCGCTCCTGTTCTCCTGGGTGGTACGTATCTGCCGTTATTCGATTACGCACCTTGCTCAAAAGTTCACGCAGAAAATTATTTCAAATCCAAAAAATGAATCTTATGAATTAATACAAATACGTAGCGTTGAAAGTTTTCATAATTTCGCAATTGTCTACGTAGAATAAAAATAATTCGATACGTATTTAAAAAAATATATGGGTCAGCAGTTTTGAGAGAGGTGCGTAGATTCTTTTTAAGGAGGGAGTCTCGCTGCGCGCTGACTTCGCATAAGTTCAACAACAATAAGAGGAAATCGCAAGTAATTCTTGATGGTGTAAAAATCTGAAAAAAATCATGTATACTAAAGGTATTGAGAAGATTAATTTTGCATAATAATAATTGCAAAATGTTATTAACAAAAT
>JAPYZC010000665.1:0-30064 GCA_030522665.1 Ichneumoninae sp. A BG-2022a | reverse complement strand
AATAATAATAATAATAATAATAATAATAATAATAATAATAATAATAATAATAATAATAATAATAATAATAATAATAATAATAATAATAATAATAAAAGAAAAGAAAAGAGCACGCTTCAATCGCAGCACTTCAAATCGAAGCCTGGCGCGTGTAATTTATGCGTTCAATACCGCAATCCTGCGCGCATTCCTCGTTCATCCAGCACGTAGTCGTGCCATCCCGGGCGAGCTGGGTGGGTGCAGAAAAAAAAAAATATATATATATATTTATTTCGCGGGTTACACATCTCTCTCGCACTTTTTTCGCTCTCTCTCTTTCTCCCTCACTCTTTCTCTTTCAAAGTTATTGCAAAAAGTCGAGAAAGTTTCTGCGCCGCGGCGATGGAAATGACTTCAATAAAATATGACGATAGCTCCGGGCGTTTTCCGCTGCTCCTGCCAGCCCGCTGGTGCGGATTCTGTAGATGTGTTTGGGTCGAGGGTGGTTTGCGGTGTCGAGCAAAAGGTCTTTTAAAGGAAATAGGAAAGGAACGAGAGTGAAAGAGACAGCGTTAAAGTGCGAGGGCGGAGAGAAGGGGGGGAGGCGATCGAGACGAGATGCTCTCGTAAAGTATTGCCTCTACATATATCTTTTATATGTATAATAAATGAAAGTCCCCACATTTGTACGTCTGCCCGTCTATCTGCCCTGACCTCCCGTAAGGTAAGTCACCGGGCTGCCGAATTAGGACCTTCGGATATGAAAATTCTGTCTTTTTTCCACGAAACTTCAATTTCGGGTGACGAAAAAATAAAATGCAAATTGACGAAAAATTATATTTCGGATTAAGATTTCTTCTTATAACAATGTTTTTCTTTTGTACTGCAATTTATTTTATTTAATCAGCTAGACCGGTTAAGTGACATTAATTGAGTTTTTTGTCCGGCACGGATTTGCAAAAATATTGGTGTGAATCGAATGGGCGCATGCGCGCAACATTGACGTCGTGGCGAACATCCATTAAACACCTTCATACATTACCGATACGTTGTACACATCCTGTGTGACTCGTGGAATTTATTCGCCAATATCTATTTCAACAATCTCTCTCGAGTTGAGCTCATCGTGTACGCTCGATGGCTTCGTTCCACCGATTCTAGTTCTGCCGGAGGATATAAATATTTATATACTCCTCCCCGACCGCCCGGTATGCATTTATATCGAAATCTACGAATCTGTAACCGTAGTAACATTACCGCTGATAATATCATTCGTCGATATTAATCGCATTACCGAAATTGGTACGCATTCCATTATATATTTATATCCGGCGAAAACAACTGCGGCATAAAATTCAAATTTAGCCGTACGACCTGGGGGTGGCTCCGTTGGGCGTATCGTACACACACCCCGCTAGAACCAGCCAAGTTATGTAATTTCCATTTTAAAGTCCATTTCGTTTTAATTATCTTCTTTCGTTATCCGCGGATGTTTCTGCTTCGTTTCGTTTTTATACCTTGAAAACGATATGAAACCCAAATTTTTAATGTATAATGCGTCATACTTTGAAAATTGAAAATTGGTAACAAGCAACTCTATCTATATTAATGTTGAATATTTTACGCATAAGCTTCGACAAATTCGGTAAATGAGTCGGTGCTCGCGATATTAAAAATATTATCGATTGACCACATTACCCCGAGAGATAGTATCACCCGGCGGACAATATCACCCATTAAACCCTATCACCCGGTATTGTACTCCACTGAAAGAAAATATCAATGACTCGAATAAAATTCGCTTGCGGGCTGTAAAAGAAATAAAATTATTGTTTCAATTCGTATAATTCCATACTGTTTTGAAATGACAACATGTCACCTTGACAGTCCTGCCGCCGTTGTTTCATATCGTATGGAATCGCAAGAATTGAGAGTAGAATTGAAAAAAAAATTCTTCAGCAACCCGCAAGCGATTTTTCTTTCAGTGTACACACGATGCCCTTGTGCATGTGACACGACGAGCGTAGTTGAGGAAGGGCCTAGGAAATTGCGACGACCTTTCCTCCGAAACGGCCGAGACCTTTTTTTCCCTCTCAAGTACACATGTGCACCAGCGGTCAGTTTCATTCACGAAGGCCGAATGTCCCACCACGTGAACGAACGTTCTCAGGCAAAGACTAAACTGTATCGTGTTTGGCCGGAGGTTCCGTTATATACCTTGAATCTCACTTCTGGTAAAGTGAAGAAAAAAATTTTCACCGTGCATTAAGCTCTCGTTATAATAAAAAAATTAGCCTTTATTAAAATGTATTTTCTCTAATGAAAACTCGTTTCACTTTAACGAGGAACACTTATATATATATGTATATACATATGCATATATATATCTATATATTAATATATATATCTACGGGATGGAACAGATGTTGCGCGAATGCCTCGAAATACGCGTGAGAAAAGAAAATCTAAGAAAATCCTGAAACTTGGTGGTGTATCAGGATGCCACGAGGTAACGTAAAAAGGATTACGTTAGCGGGGGCCCCGCGAACTTTCGGAAAGACACCCGCCGCCCCCGTCGCTCCTTCGAGTCTCGAGGGCTTCCTTATCCCCGCGAACGGAGAGGCCGAGTTCGTTGCTCCTTTCGTCGAGCAGACGGTGCGCTTCTCACGTTATCAGTCGGTCGGGGCTTTCGCTGCGAGGAAGAAGAAGAAGAAGAAGAAGAAGAAGAAGAAGAAGAAGAAGAAGATTGGAAGGGTGGAATGTTAAATAAGGCCTTAAAAAAACTCGTCGGGCGACCGAGCATCGAGACGTCCGGAAAAAATCATTACTTTTTATCTCGATTTTTTTACGACAGTCTTCGTATGCATTTTTCTATTTTTTCTTGTAAAATAAATAATCAATAAATAATCAATAGCATTTATATTAACATTTTTTTAGAACAAATTAAAACGTTCTGTTGACTTTCGAACGGTATTCGACGGAACTTTGCTTTCCGTGTAACTGTTAAAGGTAAATTGGAATTATCTTTTTTTCGAAAGAAAAATATCGCTGGTAAATAAAATACTAATTCATAGTAATTTGCGAGAACATTCGTTTTTGGAGGCCTCAATTTTTTTTCCACGAAAAAACGAAAAGTAATAAAAGTCACGAATAAAATATCGCAAATGAGATTGACTGTGAATTGTCGATTTTAACGCGTTGTTGCGCAAAAGTCTCGACGAGTGAAATTATATCCTCGCCTCCCATGATCGACGGTGCAATATATATCGCATGCATATTACATACCCATAGTTATATATTTTTTGCCCAATGTACCTTTGTAAAATATTGATATTTCAAAATCGAAATTATTCAATCGTAAAGCCATATTTTTCAGCTCTCTTTTTTTTGCCACCCCTCCCACTCGTTTCGGTTCGGCAGCGTTCCCCGTGCGCCATTTATTTCAACGCTGTTTTCACACGGACCCATGAACGAGGAAGAGATTCGAATTACGAGAGTGGATATCGAGGCAGCAGCAGAAATACCAGGAGCGCCCTTTTCTCTTTAAAAAATCGTTGCTGCCCTCGTTGCCGTCGAGCCCGAGCCTTCCAAAGTTATTTCTATCGCGGCGCGTACTCGTAACTCGATACAGTATGCAAGGGGGGCAGGGAGGGGGGCGGGGGCTGAAAATTGTACAGAGAATTCGGTCCTCATGGCTGTTCGAGGTTCAAAGTTTTACTGTCAAAATATTAGGGCGCTCTTGGGGCGCGACCCTGTTTTCATTGCCTACCCATTCGTTTTCTCACTTTCCGGCAGGTTGAGGGGGGTCGGGGGGAGGGGGGTCCTCTGTACAAACACGAGCGTGGCTATATTGCCAGTGGTAGCCGATTGTGTCGCAGCTTTTTCAGGAGGGAATGAGATAGAGAGAAAAATAGCATTAACCCGCTTTTGGTCTCGGCTTCACCGCGACTCGCACAGATCTCTCTTCCCTCCCTGTTTCTCTCTGTGCAAGCAAAATAAAGCTGCCTAGATTTGTCACCGTGAAATGGAGCAAAAACTCGTCCGGCACTACTCTTTCTATCTCGAGACCCGTTCTGTATATTTTCTCTCATTTGACTCGCCCGACGGCCGAGCCCGAAAGCACTATGGTTTATGAGATAAATTATATAGTCTTGCCTCGCTGTTCACCGTCCGGCGCTACGTGTATGTAATATTTTTTCGCTGTTTCTCCCGGTCGCTGACCATAATTATTTTTGTTTTTAATTATTTGTGTTTTTACTTATTTTCGCCCCGTCGTCGATTATTCAAGTTGGCTCGCGTTGTTATTATTTTTTTTTATTAAAGTATCTACCGTAGGTTATCGGTCGTGACATTGACTATAAAAAAAAACTATATTTTTTTTCGTTGTTTCTCCCAATGGCTAACCGTAATTATTTTTGTTCCTATTCATTTTTATCCCGTCGTCGATTATCAAAGTGCATTTGCGTTATTATTATTGTGAAATTAACTATTTAAAAAAAAATTTAATTCGTAAATTTCTGTGTAACAATCTCGTGAAATTGAATTAAATTTTTCGTGACTTTCATGATGACTCTTTCAAAAGTCAAAATGTTGACGTTTTAAAAAAAAATTACAATACCGCTTTATATGAATACTTTATATTCGTATGTGACGGGAAAGCAAAAGCGCTAATTTATGTAATTTCTTATAAAGTTTCCGAGACCCTCGGAGTGCCGCTGCGCACCCGCGGAATTGATATTCTTTGGAAATGAGGACTCGGTTTTAGCATTGATTGAAATTCGTCGATACCCTTTTTGTATAATGGATGAGAGAGGATCGTCGGGTACACTTCGAGGAATACAGAGAGAAAGCGAAGTGAGGACGCGATGAGGTTACTCTTGTGTCGGGACCGCAGGGAGAAGCGAGGAGAGTACTCTCGGGATTCTCTCCTTTAAATTTTAGATGCAAAGAGAGTACGTATACCGGACCCTCGGTCACGGCTCCTGTGTCTCTCTCCGAGCTTCGTCTCTCACCGGGTTCGCGCTTTTCTCGGCCCGCTACTTTATCTCCTCCTCACTTCGCTCTTTCTCCTCCGCGATCCGTCCATTTCGCAACGCCGAGGTTACTTCGAGTCTTTGCCCACTGTACGCGCCGCAAGGCTATTTTCAACGAGTGCCGAGGTGGAGACCCTCCTGTAACCCGATACACGACCACGGGAGAAGGGGATTGATGTTTTAGCTCTCTCTGTACACACTGTGCATACTAACGTGCTAACATTTTATGCACATGTGCACCTATGCCGATATCGCCACGGTGGGATAAGCCGCGGGCGAGAATTACATAGACGAGACGCTAAGCTCTGCATCATTTTATGTGTTCTGATTTTAAAATAAAATAAAATTGAACATAAAAAGTGGAAATAAGGACACCCTGGAGACCGAATTTAAGCCTCAAATCCGCTCGCTCGTTTATTTGACATCGTGTAGACTGGAACTCGAGGGAAAAAAAACCCATCCGCTCCGGAGATTTTTGGTCGCTAAATCTTGCATTGCTTGTCCTGAGTGGGACGCATCGACGGGTTTTCAGGGCATTCGGAGCTTTTACACATGTTCAAAAAACAAAGCTTCCTCTAGGAGGAAGCAAGAAAAGAAAATAACTGTCTGGACTGTTCGAGACATACGGATTATAAAAAAAATTATCTCGAGAAAGCCATATTTACTAAACCGATGTGTATTGTCATCATCTCGATGTCAATAGCGAAGATGACATCGTAAATCGATGACGTTGAATATTTGCCAATAACATCTTGAGGATCGGCCGCGTGAGAAACGATTACTAAATTCAGGTGCTAAATGAATCGTTGGCAAGAAAATAATAAGACCGTTAATTCGAGACACTTTATATTTTTTTCCACAAAACTGCTACCCCTAATTCTACCTGACACGTGTCATGCAATTCAGTCCTACACAGTTTAAAAAAATGTTCGTACGTCCGTCAAACATTTCTCTTCCACAAACGTTCATAATTTTTTTTCTCATCGATTTTACTATCTTTTTTTTAGCAATAAAATATAGTAAAAAAAATACAGTCCATTGAAACGAAAATAATGTTTGAATTAACAAGAAGAAGAAAATTGAGCGCATCTCCGCTCGAGTGTTTGTTAAAAACCTTCCTGCACCGCGCAGAGTGCCGACTCCCGGTGAGTCGTCAATGACCGGACCCCCTTTAATTTTACGATGTTTTTTTAAAAGGTTCATGCACTCCCCCGGAGTGTCAACCCCCATCCGAGACCTATTCTTATTTCTGGTCCCGTTCCGTCTCTCGTATCGCGACGGTATTATAGTCCCCATTGGTTATAGCGACTGTCCCGAAATACTGGAGAGTGGCTCACGAAGCGGTAAGATCCCCGAAGTTATAGGCGGAGGGGTGGGGAAGGGGGGGGGTAGTGAAGTTGGACCAGTGGTATTCTTCGGAGGGTAAAAAGTACCAGGCGACAAAAATGCCTCTTCTTCTCTCCGTTGGAGAACACGCGTCCGGGGTCGATTTCCACTCGCGGTGTCTCCGGGGGGGTAAAACGGCGCATCGTCGAGATGACGAAAATAGTAACCGTCTCTCTTTATTCTTCTCCGGCACGGTTGCATCTTCCTCCGTCTCTATTTGACTCTTCAACGTCTGCGATGTTGCACGATAAAAACTCTTGGATGCAAGTGCACCGGCTACTTTATAGGTCTTGTTACAGCCTCGCTGCGTTCGTCTAGCGACGAACCGCTGTGCAACCGCGCATGCGCAGTGTCCCGTCGTTGCGGGCTTCGGAAGCTTCGGTATCGCGAGACGGGAGATGCAACCGAGTGCACGGCTACTCGGATCGTCGCGGCTACTCGTAATTTTAGACCAGGGCCCCGAGAGCCTGCCGGCGGAGATGCTGCGAAGACGCCGATCGAGAAACCTACGCTCGCTCCCCGTCCCTCGCTGACGAATTCCCTAGCTCTTTTTCTCACTGGGTTCTTTTGCTTCTTTCGCCACATTTTTGTTTCTTGTTTCGTTGCTTTTGCTTTTTTTTCGTACCCTCGATGCATGCGTCCCGCGACGCACTCTGGCATCGCCGCGGCGGACGCGGAGACAGAAAAAGCTGAGGACGCCGAGCGCTCGCAATAATGCAACGGCGAGTATCGCGCGCCTGCAACTTATTTGCATCCGCGAGTCACCTGGCACGCGCTCCACGTTGGTCGATTAATATCTATGCTCGCGAATTCTCTCGCCGCTTTGGATGCCTCGGAGCGCACCGAAGGGAGCTTCGCTGGCGTGAAGTTGATGATGAAAAAAAAAAATATAAAAATAAAGAAGAATGCGGAGAAAAACACGAGCGTGCGAGGCGGGGAAGCGAAACGGAATTATTTCGGGGAATTCGGGGAGTGGGGTTGCAAATAAAAGTCGCAATTTACGCCGCGAGGAAGGAGATTACATGTGAAGAAATTATATTCGACGAAATTACATTTTTTTTAACTAGTTTTTTAAAAACTCATGTGTAAGAACACCCAGAAAAATAATTTATTTGACGGCCACCGTTTATTTGGCTCAAGTAAAACATTTATTTGATTTAAATAAATATTTATTTAAATCAAATAAATATTTTACTTAAAGCAAATAAACAGTGGCCGTCAAATAAATTATTTTTCTGGGTGAACTCTAAAGTACTCTGAAAAAATTGAAAATTTTCATAAATTCGTAATATTTTGCGACATTAATGTGAAAGAAAAAAAAAGTGAAAACAATGTTAACTGAACCGATTGAGCTTTTCAATGCCGTGTTTGTCAATTTGTCAGGCCATCTGACGGATTATAGTGTGACCGATTACCGCGATTCCTCCGTTAGCCGCTGTAGCTGCGAGTTTAGTTGAATCGTTATTATACGAAAACGCGTTTGTCCCGTCGAACGTTTAACGACGTGCTCGGCCGTCGCGTCGGTCACTCCCTCGCGTGCGTCATACGTCACGCGATGATCCTCATAATCCACGTCATTTATGAACTTGTGTAGCGTTTTCGCGAAGCCCTCGGGCTTCACGCGCTAACCCGCAGCGCAACGATGGTCTACCCTGACTACAATAGCAGTGCGTGTATCGAGATTAAATTTTGCAGCCGCCGAAGCCGCGGGTCCTTCGTGCGGATTTATCGAACGCGTCCGATTCACAAATCAAATTTCTACCTGTCGAATAATTATATTTTACACGGCGCCGACAATAGGCATCGCGAAATTCAACGGTTCCGCCCACGATATTCTCGTCACGTCACGTTCGGTAACGTTAAATTTAATGACCGCGTATAAAAAGAATCTACCATTGCCGTGCGGTAGATCTATATAAAATCAGCGTCAACCGGAAGTTCACTTATCGGAACGTTTGTAGACGTGCTATATATTTTCAAGGCTGACATTTCTCTACTTAGATGCGCAATCTATGTACACTTCGTATGGGTAGATTTAAGTAGTCAATATATAGACTTTCGTGGTACGCAATGTTAAGTTTGCTTGCTACGAACCCCCAGTGCCTGTTTGCTGCTGCAAGTGGATAGTAATCTCCTTGAGTCCACGGAGACTTAGTCGACTTGGCATGAAGTCTGCATAGGAATGACTGTACAACGTTTGCACGGACGGAAGTCTGCACTGTATAGATTATAGAGTCTACATAGACTGAAGTAGTTTAGTTGTCCGAGCAGACGCGCATAATAGATCTAACACGAGACTACCGTAAACACGGAATGGTAACAAATGTCCATAATTTTTTTTTTTATTTACCTGCTATGAACTACGATCTCCTTGAGTCCGTATATATATGAAAGACTGTAGAGTACAAAGTTTGCATAGACGGATGTCTACATTGTATACACAGAGAAAAAGATCAATTGCGTCAACAAAATATGCGCTTACGAGTGGCGAAACAAATGTTTAGTTGATCGAAAGGAATACCTCGTTGATCGAATTAACAGGCCGTCGAATCAAATGTTACTTTAGTTACTACGACAATTATTTCGTTCGATCAACCAAAAATTTATTTCGCCACCCGTAAGCGCACATTTTGTTGACTGAATTAATTTTTTTTTCTCAGTGTAGATTATGGAGTCTACATAGACTGAAGCAGTTTAGTTGTCCGAGTAGATGGACTATTAGTAGACGCGTATAATAGATCTACCACGAGACTACCGTGAGCACGGAACGGTAACAAATTTCCTTAAAAATGTTGAGTGGCCCAGCGTAAAGGCGCATTCGGGCTCTGTCGGGAGCGCTGCAATTTATATACCCCAAGGAGAAAAGTGAAAAAAAAAGTTGGGTGCAAAACAATGCGAGTTAAAAATACGTCGTTAGCCAGTCACGCTCTACATGTATTTCGCGATGAGAGAAGCCGTTACGGAACTTGTTTACCACGTCGAATAGAGTCTGGTAGCGCGGCGATGAAGATGGTAAGGATGAGAGAAGACGACGAATAAAAATGGTGGGCGCCAAGAAGCGGAGCAAGACTACACAATACGATATTTCGCCAGACAATGCCCACCGATGTACCGCACACGATCCGCCAGAAGTCGAAAAATCGAAGTGGCAATCGCCAGTCAATCGAGAACAAACGGTAAGATAAAAAAGAAATTTCATTGGTTGATTAACGATCCAGCATGAAAACTCGAAAGCCGTCACGAATGCTGTGGAAAGACGACTTGAAGGTAAAAATTCTTTAGTGGATATTCTTTAGAGCGAAAGACTGTCCTCGCTTTCCAAACTTCCCAACCCAACAATTATCGGTTTGCAACCAAGAGGGAAATAAAAAGAGCAGCGAGAATCCAAGAGCATCCAACCCAGAAGTCGTGACGACGAAGACAACGTGGCAATCACGAAATAAAGAACCTCATTGGGTCAGTGGCGAGCCAACCGAAGCGCCTGCAAGAAGATGACCCTTTAAAGATGGAATCGGCAGAAGATCATCAAGAAAATCGTAAGAGAGGGGACCATCCCCTCCTTCCCTCTGGAAAACTTTTGTATTCTTATGGAAGTGGGGGAAAAAGCGACTTGCAAGTATCGAGAAATCAAGTGGTCGTCGTCGTCGTCGAAGAAGAAGAAGCGAGCGTACTGGGGGTAGGTAGGTAGTTAGGTGCGTCTAAGCTATCACTCGGGGGGCCTGAACCAGGAATAGTCGCCATGTGGTGGCAGCCGTGGGACGCCTATTTTCGGGTAAAGACAAATTTGGCGCGAGCCGCTATACGAGGAGGAGAGAGAGTCGGAGCATCGGCTCGGGGAGCTAGTAAAGTGTAAGCTTACATGCCTCGGGTCTCAGCGCCCAAAGCTTTGCCATCGGCGGTTGGAGGGAGGCTGTTGGCTGTGACAAGGAGGCCAATGGGATGTGTGCGGCCATTTTTAGAGGGCTCGTTTCGAACGGAGTACCGTACCCCGGCATCGTCGAGCATTCAGTTCGAAGCCAGACGTCCGAAGTCATCAGAGCCGGAGAAATCGGGCTGGCTAGACTAACCGGCCCGGAGGGCCATGCAACCATTTCGAGGAGAATCGTCACGAGCAACGGTCGTCATCGTCATCGCTGCCTCCGTTGCAAGCGCATCGGGTCAGTCATTCCTTAAACGCAAGTCTTTGAACTTGGACGTGCGAGGGCCCTCGCACTTGGCGGGACCGTTCGGCTTCTTTCGCAACCAAGTGGGAAAACCATCCTATTTTTTTTACTTCTATATATTTTATTTTGTTGTGGATACCAGAGGGATAAAAGGGAAGATCGATCGGAGGGGCTGGCGTATTCAACAGGCCTGGTCGGGGAACCAGTAAAACGTGAAAAGATCATCAAACGTTGCTGGGCAAGGCTCGCTAGCCGGACAATTAAGTGCGTTACGTAATCCAAGCTAGTTGGGAGACTCTTGTGCTTCGGGGGGGCCGTCATGATCGGGTAAGATTGTATCGCGAGGTGAGTCGGTTTTCCGGTAACCTCAAGGAAGAATCAACAGACCAAAGAAGAAGGCGAAAAGAAGAGAAGAATCATCAAATATTCACGGAGCCGGGCGACTGTTCCGTGCTTCCTTACTTCCCATAGTGATTACGACGTATGGAATGTAAAGAAGTATGGAGCTGCGTCCAGGCTTGTCGACGGCAACGGAACGAGTCCACGCAAACGCTTCGAGATCGACGGACATTCTGACACGGTATTTCTCCGGTTCGCAAAACTGCGCAGTGATTCGAGTGAATGGAGAACGCCTTGATCCATCCGGTTGGATTTACTCTCCATCGACCGGATCGAGAGAACGCGGAGAGAAGGTTGTTTATGCGCAATGAGGTATTCAAATGGAAATTTAATCCGCAATGATCGGTATTTCAATTTTATTCAATACTTATCGATCACGATACAAAAAATGATCAATAACTGATATAATTTTTTCAATAAGTCACACACGATTCCTTGTTAGATGAGGAGGCCTGATTGGACGGTCGAATGTTAATCTGATGCATAATGTATTGCAGAATCGTCGGTAATCGTCATCGTCGCAAGTGCCGTCCGTCTCGGGCTCGGGGAGGCGAAGCGACCGAAGGAGATCATAAATAGACCGGCATTTTCTGCGTACCGTGATGTACGCGTGCCCGGAGCCAGACCCGGCTGGCCTGTTGGCTAGCCGCATATCCATCTGGTATCCGCTTCCCTTACCGGGGCCGGGGGGGTTCGGGGGGGAGGTAGGGAGAAGAACGCGGAGCGCGTAGCACATGCGAGCCTTGTGTGCCTCGAGGAACGAAGTCTGTCTCGGTGGAAGAAACGAAAAGAGAATTAGGAGCAAGCCCTCGATGAGCGAGCGAGAGAGAAGGAGGCGAGGGAAGGAGAGAAGAGAGGCGAGCGAAAGCCGGAGGAACGAGGGAGGGTACACATAACGCAGACCGGCCCGACAAGCCGCGCCAAGACAAAAATAGTCGAGGCTTACACTCGCCGCCATATTTCCAGAAATAAAGTTCTCCGGTTACCGGGATCTATTTCCGGCGGGCTCTCAGCTGCCGCGGACCGCTCTCGCGAAGAAAAGAGAGCAACGGGTGGATGGAAAGGCGCGGAGACGAGGCGCGGATCGAAAGAAAAAGAAAGCGAAGGAATCATGAGCGTTGATAGCGCCGACGAGCTCGGGCTTCGCAGATTCCGATGGTCCCGAGTTGGATCCACTAGGTAAACGGTATAACGATAAGGCGCGGCCCCAGTCTCAGGAGAAGTTCTCGTCCCAAACTGTAAAATCACTTGTACGAAGACCCACCGAGAAACAGATCGTCAGAACAACGCGTCGGTCGGTAATTCAGCGGCTTCGTCCGCGTTCGTTTATTTTGTCTCGTGTCGTCGTCGCGGGGGCACTTGACGTCGAGGAGACGGAGAAAAAGCTAAAAATGACCGAGGAATGTTTGGTGGTTGTTGCAGAAGTGGGCTGCTGAAGAGCTTTGGCGAACGGGGGATGAAACCACCGGCGCTCGACGGTTCTCGGTGGCGAAAGCTTCGCATTTCACAGGGGCGTAAACCGGATCCGGGGACTGGGGCCGGGGCTTTTGGTGTGCTCCTGGTCCGCCATACATCACACCCCCTCTTCTATGCGGCGAGGATAAAACTCCGACTAAACACTCGATTTATGAGTCTGAGACAGTGCGCGCGCGGCGGAGAGGACGCGGACGAGAATAGTCCGCTGGTATAGTTTCCTCTGCGGCTTGCTGCCCCGATAAATAATGGGACCGGAGATCCGAGCTAACCGGCGCCGGGTACGCGCGAGACAGAGAGTCGTGTACGGAGATTCAACCCGGGGGAGGATTCTGGAGACCCGAGAGATTTCTGCAAACGAGTTCCGGCCCCGCGAAGGAAACCGTTTTCCGTCGCTGCATTCACAGAGTCGACTCTCTGCATGGCCGACGACAGAACTTCAGGACTCGAGACCCGTCGCTGAATTCGCGGCATTGTTGTCAACGCCATTCGAATATACGTACGTGCTCCGACGCCGGAGCCTCCGAGCCGCCAGCCCGACCATAGTGGCGCACAAGCACGCGCGGAAACATCCCCATTGTCGCGATATAATTTCCATTGGGTAACGCGTTAAACGATGGATGCGGACGAGTTATCCCTGCATAGCTTTCGACGGATTTCGCTGCGCTATGCTGTCAGAGCTCAATAATATTCATGGTCGTTTAAGCTCAGTTAACTCAATAACGAGAAGGACACGAAAAAAAAGAATGGAAATTTAACTTTGGATCTCTCCTCGCGTGCTGGAAATGTTTATACCGGCGAGAAATTAATTTTGCAGAAAATACATTTTTTTTAAAGATCAATGAAGCTCGCTTCGGTGTCTTGTTTTCGGCAGTAAAATAAGTGTGGGATGGTTTCAAGTTTTTATTTTCTGTTAGCGATGCGATCGAAGACTGCACGCGAGAGTTTATTGGAAATCTGTAATTTAGAGGTTTTTAAGAAAGCATAGAAAGTCGATGACGATTTTTGGGAAAAGTCGTAAGAGTTAACTTATTAGAGAATAATAATTTGTCTATACTTTTTTTTATGTAATACTTCGATATGCTGTACATATACGAAAAAAAATACAATTTATTTTTATGATTTGGGAGAGCTCGGGAATACTGATCGTTCAGTTGGAAATGTTAAATTCCGCATTTTATTTTCACTTCTTTTTTTTTCGAGAGCTCTTTTTTTGTGAGTTACGCAAATGCGATAGGGACTACGGGGCGGATGAACGAATTATTGCCTTTACCGTGTTCGGTCGAGGCTGCACGTTAACCTGTATACGTTGACGACAATGGCCGGCGTATACGCTGACAGGAGACCTCGCCGTCGCTATTAAATTTGTCGACCCTACCTACCCGGCCCCTCCGTCGGTAAAATAGGTTTGCGCCGCGGTTCACGCTAATGCGCTTGATTAAGCCGAATAAATTACGCTGATATTATTCCCTTAAAATAATAATATTAGCCTCTCGTATTATCAGCTAATGCGGACATTTGCATTAAAGCGGGGAGAGGGGGAAACGCTGTCTCTCCCTCTCCGCTCTAATTGGCGACAGGTCTACATGCAACCAATATTTATCTATCACCCGCTCGCGGCGTTACGTACGTATACCTACGCCGATTGAGTTACCTGTTCAATTTGTGTTCCCCTCATTGGCAAATTTGGCCACGCGCGTGGAATCTCGTATATCATCAAATTTTATTCGTTCATCATTTTCGTACCGAACGCCGGTAATTACTACGCAAATAACGTACAGAAATTTTGGGATAATCAAATTTTCTTATTTGCCCGATAAATTATCGAATTTTTATAATTTTTATTTGTATTCCTTGTTGTTTACATAGATAAGTTTGCAATTACAATGCACAATTGCATATCGACGTATCGTATTTTTAACACTTCGATAGAATCGCCGATATGGAGCATGTTTCCTATAAGTTGGAAATTTAATATTTTTTCTCTCATTTCTGTGAACGGAGACATTCTCCGAAAATTAAATAAAATTCGAAACTTCCTGGACGACTTTAAATTCTAAATTTTAATTCCCTGCTTTCCAAGGCGACGCTGATTTAGCGGTTGGATTATCCTTTATCGTACCGACTATAAAAATTTAGGGTAAAAGTGGTGAACGTGGCCCGGTCCATGTATCATGGATTTACGCGCTGATCGGAGTGGTCCATATTCATCCCGTTCACCCTATCTCGACCCTCGTCCTTCCTCACGATATTCTTCAGCGAGCCCGCAGTTGAGCCCCGAATTACGGGCAACCCTTCCTCAACACGTTCCGACCTTCCAATCTCCCCATCAGCGGTTAACGAATTTTGTCTCTGCCTCTATGTCTTCCCCTTCCAAAAAAAACCTCACCGTTCCCCAGCCATTTCTCCCCACGTCCTTTGACCCAAGCCCCATTGCACATCCCTTCGCCCTTTAAATCGCAAAAAGAAAATAAATGAAAAAAAATGTATTTCAATAAAATCTCCTCGTGAAATTATTTTTCTAATTTCTATCTTTGCCACTTAAATCGCAAAAAGAAAATAAATGAAAAGAATGTATTTCGATAAAATCTCCTCGCTAAGTTATTTCTCTAATTTCTATCTTTGCCATTTAAATCGCAAAAAGAAAATAAATTTAAAAAAATGTATTTTCAATAAAATCTCCCCGCGAACTTATTTCTCTAATTTCGATCTATGGGATCTACGGATCTCGTTCGAAAGATTCATACGGCCTTCAGCGTTATGGAACACGGCTCGCAGGGCTTTTATCCACAAATAATTATCGTAAACATTCGCGAACGAGTTCGGTCCTCGATAATGGTAGGGGTGTTTCGCCCCGGCGTTGCCGCGGCTTCGATATTTCGAAAGGGTTGAATGGTTAAATGGAGAGGCGAGAACGCCAGTCGGATATTCGTACGGGGTTTCGGTATACGCTCCGGTATAACCGTGCGGCGACTACCACCAGGCCGGGACTTTTGTTCGGATTGTACATATTTACATAGCAGCACCGTGGCCCACCGGCTTGCGATATAGGTATCTGTACGGTTGCACACACGGGCGCGCACACACATGCACTCGTTTACTCTATTCGCGAATTCTCATTCCACGATGCTGGAGATAGCGCCGGAGTTTCCTAGGTATTGGGTCGGCAGTGGCTCTCGGTACACATTTAACATCGGCATCGATGTACAGCCGCCGTGTGCGAGGCCCGATTCCTCCGCTGGTACCAGTAACAGTTCAACCGGCTGCGCTGTCGGGAGGGCGGAAAGCTCCCAGCTACGTACACTCTTTATATCCGTACACTTGGAAGCCAGGCTCCAATACACTTTCGGAATAAACGTACGGCCGCCGGTTGCTCGGAAGCTCGCCCGGTTCGCGGTAACGTTAACGAATGCCAATTCGGGGCTTGTCGAGCAATGGGTTTCGTGCACGGCGAAGCCGTAATAATTCACTCTCCACCGCGGCCGCCATGGGGAAAAAGTAGAGTGAGGAAGTGCAGGAACGGAGCGGGAGAGGACAATGAAGGGATTAGAACGGTGTCGGAAGATTCATTGATCTATCGGAACAAAAGAAGGAATAGATAATAGGATTGGTTGGAATTATGGGGAAGATTGTTAATCGGGGAGCAATTTTCAAGAGATAATTCGATAACGCCGGGATATGCTGATGAGATACGCGGATGGAATATTCCGGATAAATTATTTCATTACGATGATTTATGCTTTACGGTGAAATTTTAATTTTTCGGGCGATGATTCTTAATCATTTTTTTTTGAGATTGTAACCTGCGCTAGGAAGATTTTCTAATCGGATTGTATCTCGTGTACGATGAAATTTAAAAAATAGGATTGTTGAAATTCTAATTACACTTGTCAGTTGATCACCATTTTTCTCTATGATCGTTTGCTCAAGAGTAAGGGAAAGAGCGGGGCAAGATGGGACAGTGTGGCAAAACGCAATGCTCCAATCATTTTTTGATAGGACAATGGGGCAAAACGGAACATCCAAAAATGATTGAAATATTGCGTTCTGCTCAGTCCCGGCTCTTTTATATAATTTTTATACATTTTGCCCGGCTCTTCTATATAAATGATATTATTGTCAGATTTCACATCACCACGCGCCTGTTCAAAGGTTGTACAACAATGAATCCGAGCGGACGAGCGCTTTTGGTTCTTTTTGCAATTGATCTCTTTTCCGCATCGAGTTATGAAATGGCGATTGTTTCATTGTGATAATTTACACCATCGCTATAAATTTGAAATTTCATAGCGAAATTTTAAAACACTTCGTATTAATGCAAGCTGGTTCGACCCACCAAACGCAGTATTTTCGACGACGATATTCCAATTGATACACCGCAAGGAAGAAACAAAATAATTAATTTTTATATCGTCGACAAAACGATAATTACGTTTCTCAGCCAATGGATTGAAAAAAGTTCAATAATCGTTCAATAGAGCCGGATGCGATAAAAATTGTCCCCGCTATATCTCAAAAGTACCGACGGGGCTACAGGAACATTACCGTCAGAGTTCACGTAACTGTAATGCAGTTCGACGCTTATAACGAAACGTTTCCGAGCGAAAGAACACTTTTGGCTCTTTTTCTATTTATCTCTTTTTTTCCCTCGTCAAGCAACGAAATGGATACGGAAAGAGGAAGAGAGACGAAGAAACAGAGTGCAACGATGGAACAGCGAAATTCATCGATAATTCCCGGTTGGCCCGCAGGGGAACTTCATTACGGTCCCGGAGCGCTCGCTCTCTCTCCCGCTGTCACAAGATAGAATCCTTTTTCACAGTTCTCCGCTAATTGAACCAGTTTGGAGTTAAAGTCTCTGTCTCTCTTCACCGCTCTTTCACCCACACACCTTTCCGCAGGTCTCGCAGCTCGCGCGGTATCACCGGCTCGGATGTCTGGCCTTAGTAGTCCGGCGTCGTTGGCGCGGGCGTATAACGGCTGAACTGGCCGCTATTCCAATCGTCATAAATTGTCGCTGGCTCTACGTGACGATTGTACAGAACAGCCAATAGGTTCCGTGTCATTTCAGGGAGCGGAGCGGCCAGATAGCTTCTCTGGCCCATGCGGACCAACCCTCCGGAGCCCGCCCGCCTGCCTGTTCTCTTCACCAGGGACACCCCACTACCACCACTATCATTCCGATTTGTACGACGTATAACTACATTGGTACACGGACAGTAGATTCGTCCGTCCGTCTGCTCGCCGTCAGTTCCACCCCCGCGATCCGCCCCTCGCGCACCTACTTCGCTGCATAACGCACCCACCCGTCCGCGAATCGGAGTGATCCGGATAAACGGGTTAAATCATTCTCGAATTGTGTCAGCTGTTTTGCATGAACGTGCGTTCGGCACGTGGCGAGAGTTATGGAATAACTTCGTTTTTCAAATATCCGAAATGGCTCCTCGTCATAGGTAATCAGGTTAATTCGTAAGTCACTCCAGAAATTACCGGGGTCGTGTACACATGATGGAAATTTCATTCTGGCTTGCCACAATTTTTTTTTTTCACCAAACCGTGACTGTCGATTTGGTGGTACGAAGCTGTACGGATTCTATATCTGATAATTGGATGGAGGAGTTTTTTTTTATTGGAAAGAGGGTGGAAGAGTCTGAGTAAGATGATGAAGAAGAATCAAGTCAATTCGGTGGACGATCCAATTGGGGAGAATCTTGATAGGAGGACTTGCAGCAGTCAGGAGGATACCGCAATCATAGAATCTCTTGCCGATCCAGGAGTTCTTTTCTTTTTGTTAATCATGTTCCGAAGTATGTGAGAAATGAACCCGGCCAGTGTGACGATGGTCGGTTTTAGGGAAGATCGAATCCCATCGGGAAGCGTTGAGATCCTCGTAATAGTTGATCAACACCTTTTGATAATCTCCATTGAACGTTGATGAGCCCTCTTCATGTTCCGTACATCCGACCGGAGAGGCTCCGACGGTTTTCCAACGAGACAATTAATTGGAGGCCGTGGCCGATTATCGAGAGCGGCAACAACGGTGCGAGGAACATCACAGAAGAGGTGGAGGCTAACACGGGGATGGAGAGTCGGCTTGCTAATAACGGTATTGGTATGCCAGTCGCGAAAGGATCGAGTACGTCATTAAGCTCCCCGTCTACTTCGACGTACGTGCGGAACGGCACTCGATCCCTCGAGGGAACAGCGCGGAGGAGCTCGAACAGACACAGTGACGGCGACAACGATGACCGGTATCTTATTCCCTGCTGCATCGGAGAGCTGCGGTAGAGAACATCAGAGGAAGTGTCAGATCCGACGAGGCTCTGCAGATCCAGTCTGGAGGCAGAACTGAAGGGGCTGTAGGGTAGTTCGGAGTGACGTGGACAATCCTTAAATCAACCCTAGAACACCACACGTGGTCGTGTTTGACTTCGACTTCTGTAGTTATGTACTATATACAGCAATCTAATGCCGCCGTTGGGATATTGGTCTGGTTGGTGGTTTCATTCCAAAACTGGCGCGAAACTGGCTAGACTCCTGCGTTTGGCGCCGTCTTGCGTCAGTGCTGAGATGTAACCACCAGCCAGACGAACCGCACCTGGGGCTACCGCGTTCACCTTGGTAGGGATACGACAAGATTCGACAGATTTTTGTTTACAACTACCGAGGCGTTGTTGGATAAATCAACTACCATTGGCCATATCACCATAGCGTTTCCACAGAAAAGTTTGACGGTCCAGAAATGCATACAAGTCGATGCAACTCGAATGGTGGCGAAGTGAGGTTTTCCCATATGACGTCGGTTCCGCTTGAAAACTGAGATTTTTTATCCGGAAGTGACGTTTTTTCGCAAGACGTCTCTTTCGGTTGAAAACTGAGATTTTGAAACCGGAAGTGATATTTTGCCATACAGCGGCACTCCCGGTTTACAAGCGAATTTCGATCCGGAAGTGACGTCACAGAGACAATGTAAATGTTCTCACACTATTAACCGACTGACCCGACTTCGAATGCCGGCGATAATCATACCTTTCCATAATTCCTATTCGATCCAGCCGTCGCATAATTGATCATGCATGACCAATCGTCCGAAAAGTGCGCTGGATCGTTCCAAGAATCGTTCTGGATCGCACAGTTCGTTTATTCTTGTACAAGCTCAGCCCGCCAGACCTTCCTACGTGATTTCATTTCGAATTTTTGTCCTCGCTTTAATATCCGCAATATCGTCACGTGGAAATAACGGAATAAGGAAGCAGAACAGAGAGACAGAGATGAGATATTGGCGCTCTCGCCTGAGTTAAGCGAGCAACGAATGCAATTTCCCGTATACGAGTAATAAAGTCGAGCCTAGGCGAAGCTTTCCCCGGGTACAGAGTCGCCGCCAGATGACCCGATCAATCTTATCGACCTCGTTCGATATACGAACGGACGATTGTCACGGCTCGTGACTTCGTGATTCCTCTTCCTCGAAACGTTCGGAGATACAAAGTCAAGGCGAACAAAAATTCTCCCATGAAAACGGGACTTCAAGGAAATATTTCGTCCGCAGGGAAAACGTCACGTCAAAGCTACGGGATACAAATGAAACTCTGTCCGCTATCCAGTCACCTAATACCATCCAGAATCCAATCTATCTGTCTGAAAGGTACAGTGTTCTC
Source organism: Ichneumoninae sp. A BG-2022a (assembly GCA_030522665.1). Classification (NCBI taxonomy): domain Eukaryota; kingdom Metazoa; phylum Arthropoda; class Insecta; order Hymenoptera; family Ichneumonidae; species Ichneumoninae sp. A BG-2022a. Next base: position 9,973 of record JAPYZC010000665.1, on the reverse strand, counting down.
CGCGCTTCTAACCCCGAGAGGAACCTGCACAGAAACGTACACGTACCGTGTTGTGTTACTCTAGTCCACTTTTATAAAACATTGCAGCCAAGCGAGCAACAAGAATGACCATGGAATGAAGCAGGAGAAAGCTTTTCTCCTAGCTTTTGTACGTATACGTATATGTACACACAGATATGTACCCCCCATCCGTTTATCAAAGTCAACGAGTGGACAATTTCAGATGGAGTCACGAACGCCGCAAGTTTCTCGAGTAGCACTGCGGCCTCTCTCTATATTTCCCTCTTCGCTCTTCCCGCATTCTCCCCGACTTCGGTCGCTATATTGTTTTCCACCACAGTGTAATACCCCCCCTCTGGATACAGAAGAGTACCTTGCACGATTCTGGCTCGGCTTCATTTTCTCCGTTCCCGGCTCTCCCTCTATCTTTCCTCTTGCATCGAAGAAGAACAAGCCGACCGCGACTTTGGGGGATAACGAGATAAGCTCGAGATGCACCTTACGTAGCACGTGCTCGTCTCTCATCCGCGTTCCACTATCTCGCCTCTTTCATCTGCCTCTCTCCGTCCTCCTCTCCTCGTCTCCTCCTCGTCGTTCCAGCGACCAGGACCGGTGAGGCTTTACTTCAGTTTCTCCGTTTCACGGTTTTTGGCCTATCCAACCGATCGTCCATTCACGTCCAACCAATTTTCGCCGCTCTCGGAGGGGAGGCCGGGTTGGCGGCGGCGCCTCCTCGATGCTCACTTGATAAATCCATCTAGACGAGAAGATATATCAGGCGGCATCTTGACGCTTGCCAGTTTTCGCACGTAAGCGAAACGTCAGCTTTTCCAAGTTCCCCGGAATATCTTCGCCGACCTCGAGTATGTACCAACGTTGAGAAGTGCAGAGGCCGGGGAGTCGATGTACGGTGAAGTTTCCGGTGGGCCTTGGCGATTTGCTCCCGATGCCCGGTTATACCCTCCTCGACGGTTTTTCTCATCATCTTCCTCAGGGTATTCCTCCGTATTCTCTCATCTGTTCAATCCTTACTCAAGTTTCTTCATCCCTCCAGGTCTCCCGGCGACTTCCTCGACACGTGCTTCAATCCTCTCTCTTCCTTCGTGTCTTGCGTTACAGTTATGTCTCTCAGGGCCCTTCGTCTCGCTCCTGTTGCCATCTCGGTCGAGGATTCTTACCGGGCAAGCAACGAAGGGCACGGAGACAGGATACCTTCTGACTGCGCTTCAACCCCGTGTTTACCACCCCCCCGAGGATAGGTCGTAAGCAGCTCACGGAGCACCGCTTCGACGCCGATTGAAACTCGGCCCTGGTGTGCTGAAGTGTTGAGTGCATCCAACTCCACCTCATTTTCTTCGTCTCTTCCTCTACCTCTTCCGGCGCGCTTCTTACCGGGGGCAGGGTATTCCACTGTGCGCGGGACGTGGACGGGTGAGCAAGCAGCATCGCCAGCAACCGGACTAAAACCCTACCCGACAACCTCGCAATTCCCGCAACCCTCCAGCCTCGGCGTTTCAAGTTTCAAAATAAGAACAAAAGCTCGCTCGTCCGTGAAGACGGCGGTGGGCTCTCGCGGTCTCTCTTTCTCTCTCCGCGCCTATTCGGGAGGACAGTCACGCGCCACCGACCCGTCCAACTTTGCCGGGCTAATCAGAAAAATCCACACTCCGTCGAGCTTATTGAATTGTCGGCGATGCAGTCGGTGGATGGTGGTAGTTGTATACCAATGGCGCTGATGCTGCGCCGAGCGGTGAGGAACAGAAAATTGATGGAAAGGGAGCCGGGGGTGGGCGATCGAACCCGGGGGATGGCGGACCGTTAAAGTTGGACTTTGAGACGATGGTATGTCGGATCACGTCTTATCGGACTCGATAAATATTGCCTTGGATTCTGTGTTATCCAAAATTGGTTATCGAGTAATTCACGGAATTGATCGAATTACCTTTTCATCCCGTATCGCACCTGGGGAAGCGGTTTATTTTGTTATTAAAAAAAACCCACAGGGGAGCTTACACGAAATTGATACGTAAGATAGCTATGGAAGAAAAATCATTCAAAACTTGTGTTTTTATTAATTTAGCTGAAAATCGTATTCTTGCGAGGACGGACGGACAGACAGACGGAAATTTGTATATAATTGACAGCTACGGCTGCAATAGACTCATCGTTACCGTCAGTTGGAAGAACGATGCGAATTCTTAAAAATTCTTCTTCAGATTTATTTATTTCACAATAAATTAAATAATCCCTAAGTGAGATATGATCGACATTGATTTCTACGATGGTCAATGTGTACTCCTTGCGATTCTAATTTTGACTTCAGCGCAAGACATTTTTCTTTCTAGATTACATTCTGTACTTTTATAACTATTCATTTTGGCTCAGTTGACAATCCATAAGGATGTCAAACGGGTAGCGTCAAGTTAGCTACACCATGCTCGACGAATAGACTTCGACATGCACAGTCCAACCAACTTAATAAGAAATTAGTATAGCTGGACGGAAAACATTCAGAAAAAAACGATTAGCCGCTCTTGACTAGCAGCGTCATAAAATACGCTCCAGGTGAACTATTCGGTCGGTCCAACAAAAGTTAATCGATTTGTTAGACTAACAGATTGAACGGTCAGTAACCGACTAATTTTTTGGCCAACAAAATTAATTGCCCGGAGCGTACTCGATCAGGCAGTTGGATTGGGCGAACAAATTATTTCGTCACCGTGCGTGTCTTCTGTGTAGTTCCCGCTGCATCGGCTCGATAATTTCGAGGGTTATTCAAATGAAACATTGTTACCGCATGTCGGATTACCGGGTCGAACAGGACGGAAAAAATAATAACTCGGGCAGTGACGTCGATCTCGCGCCTACAGCCAAGCGTTTTTGTCGCGCCAAGCCGCAAAGCTTTTAAACCACGTTCGAAGGGTTACCTGTATCGAAAAATAATGTGTTAGCCGATTAAACGATACCGTACCATCCCCTCGCCCGCCCCCGAGGCGAGCTATGCCCTATCCAACGTTAAAGTATCGTAATTAATGAAAATTCGATATCACCGCGAGTATCGCGTTTACAGTTCCGCGAGTGTGTGCGGGCCTGTAAACTCGATTCCGGTTATATTTTACTATTAAATATCCGGGCCACCCTGTTATTGGGGCTTGACGCACGTGCAAGGTGTGCGTTCCAACGGTACGATGTGTCATTGTCTGCAAGTTGAATATTACTTTTTTAATTAGACTGCTCCGCAGCTACGCGCCGATCTATAGCCGGCGTACGATCCCCGTTGCCCGCGATACTAATCCCCCGATATTATTTATATCTCGCACCGCGGAAAATGTTTAAACGATTCTATTAACTCCACCGGGCGTCGACCGTTACACATCTGCATCAGTTAATGCCGCATATTCACGGAACGCATTGCATGTATATATTTTATGTATGTACGTACACCGTAGTGTTCACTGCAGAGAGCACGAAGAGGCTGCAACAATGTACAGCGGTGCAAAGTGGCAGCGATTTAATTTCGCTCTTCCATTTACGAGTACATGTTAATTCGTTACGGTCGACAAAAATTTTGCGCTCTTCGCGCGCGTGATTGTGGGCTACAATGATGACGATGCGATAGATAAAATTGTATTATGAAAATAATAATAATTGGTGCTCATTCTGCGCGAGCAATTAATGCCAATGTCCAAATCGATGAAATTGTCATTCTACTGTCATGAAAAGGCATAATCATGAAGAGGCAATCGAGAATTTTCAACCAGGTAACTCAAGTTTTATTTGATTTATCGAAATGTACATTCTGAACGCGTTTTCATTGAAATCTCGAAATTTGTTTTTCACCAAAACAATGTTACCTCTATGAGGAAGAAAGAAATAAAAATTTCATACTCGTTACATACTTCAATATCGATTTTTTGAAGTGTTTGATATCACTTGAAGCACTAAGCTATGCTTGATACCTCGAAAAGCTTTATTTTTCATAAAGAAAAAAAGTCTTAAAAAAACCATGATTTTTCGAAAAAGACCGGAACATACGAATTTTGCCTAGAAGAGTATTTCTAGATTCTCGCTCTGCGCGTCTCGTTCGGTTACATAATTAAACTATCCCGGAGGGTTGGCTGAGGGTCGAGAGGGAACTCGGGGAAAAAACGAGTGCCATTATTGTGAACGATAGTACGAACTTTTAATAGTCGACCGAGTTGGAAAAAAAAGAAAAAAAATAATAAAAAAAGATTAAAACCTAAAAAAAAGCATAAAACTCAAAGTGAGGGAAAGAGAGAGATGGAGAGTGAGAATTTCGGGGGAGGACCGAGCCGACCGTGGTGCAATCTCACCCGCTTTCATTTCCACTTTCGAGCGGGCGAGTCATCTATCTCTGGCTCGTCCCTGGTAAGCCAGCGAGAAATTCACGTCGGGTACATAGTCGGTGGGTACGTATAATAAAGTATGAAATTACGCGAGTGAAGAGTCCTCTTCCCAAATAGAGGGAGCGGAGTCCTTCTCTTTCACCCCCCCCCCCTACCCGCCCCATCGCTTTTCCACCCGCACGCGAGTACGGCCCGCGAGTGACGTTAAATACGTAACGCGCGGTATAATATTCGGGCGACGTGGTAGCAGTCTCCCGACAGGGTAGAATCTCTGGAGCTGGATGGGCTAACGGCGGAAGGCGAGGGCCCGTATAACGGTGAGGGCGAACGGGAGCGTTTTCCCTGTGCGGAAGATCCTGGCGCGCGTTCACGGCCTCATGAGCGAGACGGAGAGACAGTGAGGGATGGAGAATGTTCGGGTGGCCAGTATAGAGGAGACGAAGACCAGGGAATGTGAATGGGGGAAAGGGGGGGAGTAAAGAGAGCTGCAGAATGGTAAGGAACCGCTGGCTCCCAGCCATCTAATACTCCTTGGCACTCGTGAAGTTCGACTCTCTCCTCTCCCCCGAGGACTCCGCATTCGCTGTCGCTTTCACCTTATCGTCTCGTTCTCATACCCCCCTCGCCCCGCCGTCTTCACCACCTTCCGTTTCCACCCTCCCGTTCGCCATTCGTATTGCCGATTTGACACCACTTGGCGAGCGACCTCTGACCAGCCTGAAGTGGAAAGGGACCCCTGGAGCTTCGGGCTTTACCTTACAGTAGAAACTCCCTCACGGTTCGCATCACTTTTCGAACGAAACTCGAACTTTGCGTTGGTTTCGATGACGACGATGAAAGAATGTATTGTTCGAAGGAAAATGTAAGTCGAATGTAAATTTTTAAAAAATCCTTTTGTCACTTGGAAAAGAAGAGATTGAAAATTAAATTTGCAAAAAAAAAAAACGAAACCCTTGACATTTTTTTTTATGGACATCAAGTTTCGTCAAATATATATCGTACTAGCAGATAGTTGTGACACGGTATGGAGTATTGAATTTAGAAACCGGTAATTTATATTTCCGGGTTGACAATCTTATTTTTTGACCGGAAATATTTAACTTCCGGTACGAAAATCTCATTTTTCAACCTGAAGAAACATACCGAAATTATGTCACTTCCGACCGAAAAATGAAATTTTCAAACCGGAAGTGACGTATTTTCGGTATGACGTCACTTTCGGCAGAAAAATTGGTTTTCCGGATCGGAAGTGACGCATTCCTGGTGTATCGTCACTTCCGATCGAAAAATGAGATTTTCAAACCGGAAGTGAAGTATTTCGGGTCGAAAAGGGAGTTTTCTTTTTGCACACGAAGAAAGTGCACAGCGCTGTTGGGAAAGGGTGTCCCGCGGCGATTTAGAATAATCAGGGGCTGGGAGCGTGTCTCCTAAGGGGACTGTGAAAATTTCGAGACAAAATTGTTTTCTCATACGAATCGTTTCGTCGTGAGAGATTCCACTGTACTCTTCTCCTCGCCATCCTACGAACTCCGCACAGTCCACCGGGATCGTTCTCGTTGCATTGGAAAAATCTTATATAACGCCTGTCGTCCGACGTTCATGTCTTGCATGCATTTTCATGAATGCTCACACCCGCGAATAAATAAGCTATTTGCATTACTATGCTAGTACCACTGTCACATATAAATGGCGAGCATTGCTCTAGCATTAAAAAAAATTACATATATCGTCGAACTTTCATTTGCGGAATATATTAAATATATATCTTGTAATAAATCTTTGATACATATTTATTCCGCGAGCTACATTCGAACTGCGAACCCCTGTAAATACATCAATCTATATTGTAGACAGGCTCGTTTCGTGTTTCCCGATTCTTTATTGTTATTACCACTCCGTGTACTTCCCTCCGGCTATACGGTCCAGATTTTTATTTTTTGTTTATAAAATTTTTTATTTTTTATTTTTATATTATCTCTGTACTAACAGGATAGAAACGATTATTGCTTTTCCGGGCTTCCTGCGCTCCCATATAGATAGATATTGACTGTCCGGATTAAGAGGCATGACGGATATCTTCCCCGGAGGCGAAGCGTTCCACCGCCTGTATATACATCCGTACACCCAACCTATATAAAACAACAGCGAGCCAATATCGACGATACAGCGTATCGAGAGAAAGAGAGCGAGACCGGAGTCAGCAATTGAATTATTACGAAGATTAATTTTTCCATTGCCGGCGGATAGTCGATGCGCCTCGATGTGAGAGATGTATAAAAATAGAAAAATAGAAATCTCGCCGATAACAAAAAAAATAAATAAAAAAAACCACCCCTCTAACCCCGTGAATCCGTCTCCCTCGCTTCCTCCCTTCGCCACTGTGAGAGGTGGCTCGTGTTTTTGGCTCGAAACTTCGAAAGGTAGGCAATATGTGTGTCACGTGCTGGCTGGAGCCCTCGAGAGCGAGGGCGATGAAAGTTGCCTGCCTTGGCTTCCTCGTGGCGAAATCCACCGTGCACCGCCTATACAGCCCTTCCGGGATTCGGGCCAGAAGCCGAAGCCGCGCGGGATCCCAGCCGTGTGTGTCTCGGCTGTGTCGGCTCTCTCATCCTGGGGGGGTTGAAAGTGGAATCGCGACTAGTCAGGTCTCGCTCTCATATACATCCAAAGCCCATTTCCTCGACGACCCTCTCTCTGTGCGGTACGACGGGGGAGCACCGGGGGAGGGTTTGGTTGCAGAACCGACGGTGATGATAAAGAGGGGCAGCGGGCCGGGGGTTGCTGTCGGTGCGTGAATTGCATAACCAAGGAGTCTGCTGATAAACACCGTCGATGCTCCTGGGTTCGCGACTAGTGCGCCCACAAAGGGCTCGCCAGAGAGGAATATCGCCGAGAGCTCGCCGATAGTCGCCGAGGAGTGCGTCGAGACGAAATTTTTATTCGGATAATGCACTACTTCCGGTTTTCCTGCAGTGGCTTCTCTTCGCTCGTTATTCGTTATTCTTGGCTGGTTTTTTTTTCTTTTTTTTTGTAGCGGCACAGGGACATGGGAAAGAGGACCGCGGAAGCTGGAAGACTCGGGCAACGTTCCAAACGGAGTTTCGTGTCCTTCAGCTCGTCTTTTATCCTCTCCGATGGTTCGAGGATCGGGACGTTATCGAGCACGGGGATCGTCCATTCGTTATTTGCGAGAAATTCCGCTATTTTCGGGATTTTTTTTTACTTCGATTCGCGACTTATCGTTTCGGTGTAATGGAGACACTTTTTTTTTACATCGTCGGGAACGGACGTTTTTTTCGTGTTCCCCCTTATTCTCTTTGGGCCCTGGTTTTTTTTTTTTTTTTTTTTTTGATATATCGTGACTTTTATCAGAGAGGATTGTGGACAATTGGAGAATATTTCGATGGATCTCCAAATTGAAGATTTTTTTCAATGGTTTTTTTAAGCCCTGAAATCCGGCTCGTGATAGTCGTGATAGTCGTGATAGAATACAATTCGTCGATATTCGTGAATATTCGGAATTACTCCCATCACATGTAGAAGCACTTTAAGCACTTTAAGTAGAAATGCTTCGTTTATCGCGAGAGATTTATTCGCGATGTATTTTTTTGCGTCGGGCATGAAGGGGATAAAGTTGTAATCGCGGCTAATGAATGAAGTTGATTGATCGGATATGCATCATTAAATCCTGCCAAGGGCCTCGAATTTATTCACTTCGTTGATTAAAAAATCCTGACGTTGGAGCTACGAAGTTTTTTTTTCCTTTATTTTTTCTCGTTTTTTTTTTCTTATTTACGAATAACTTTGATTCTTAATTAGTTTTCAAGCATTCGTGCAGGTAAGTGAGTCTCAGTTTTTTTTCTGAATTTTTCTCGATAAGTACTCTTTCAACCGTAGGTTCCCGATGCTTTTTTCGCTCGGAATATTGTACGAGTAAAACAGCAAACTTTTTCTTTCTCTCTTCCAAAGAGAATTTTATAAAGGGCCCAGAGAGAGAGTTTGTCAAAGTAACGATGAAGATTTATGCTCGTGTAAGTACTTTCATGCTGACGTCTCTGTGTGGGAGAAAATAGAACTTGGTGTAATTGCGTAAATCGGATAAAAGTTATGTCCCCCGGCTAACGGGCCTAGATTTTTTTCCCTCGAGCTCCTTCCACCCGGAACTTCTGCTGCTCGGCACGAAATCTCTATAGATCATTTGCGATAGTCCCTTTTGTCGGATTTAATAATGCATAATTTCAACTCACATACCTTTTCATAACAAAGACAGAAATTATTTGATACGAATTATTTAATATGAATGCCCATTCATCATTTTATTTTACTGAATTTGTGAATCTATACAGAGATAAATAGGTTTAAAATGTGGTCCCTCTAGTGAAATTGAGTTTAAGTAAACATCACAATTTTAATTTCAAAAAATGTTTTTCATGTGTAAAAAAAACAAAAGGACAAATTTTGGAATAATAAATGAAGCATTTAATTGACAAAAAAAGTTGAAAATTGAAATTTTCATATCGCTTACTCATAAAGTTGAAATAAAAGCTGAAAATTGAAATTTTCATATCGCTTCTTCATAAAAGTTGAAAATTGAAATTCGCGAAGCTTCTTCTATGAGGAAGCATTGTCTGTATTTTTCGCTTCCTCATAGAGGAAGCTTCGCGAATTTCACATCACAAAGCTTCCTCTATGAGGAAGCAAAATTAATCATATTAATATTCTTCTGCGCATATCGTGTTGCGATGATCAAGCGTCCAATAAATACACTAAATGGTAAAAAAAAACATAAATAAAAAAAGGCTTTTAAATAAAAAAGCAATAATACCGAACTCCCTCTGGATATCGTAGGGCGGTGTGTGTGGAAAATTGTCTTTCCATTGTGGACCTTGCTGTGTGTTCCCGGGTTGTGGGGGAATGGTGCGGGAGAGCGTTAACTTTTCTCAAACTCCCGTCGGCAAGCAAACTTGTACAGTAATCCCGGTACTTCGGGAAGTGGTAATAAAGTCGCGCACATGGCACGGGCTCTCCCCCGTTCTGCTGTCTCCCGTTCTCGATCCCTCTGTTCGCCGGTACGGGAGCGAGTGTAACGACCACCCGTGCGAGGAGACGACGATACACACGAGTTCCGGAAGGAAGGGCGAATCGATCCCGTGAAAGGGTAGCGGGCTTGGGGTTGCTCCATGCATGCTCGTCAGTTTCAATACCGCGGAAGGGACGGCGAGGACGGAGACACCGGGAAAGGGGCTCGTTTTACTGGCATCAATCGACACTGCAGAGAATACCGTGGCAGCTACGGTGATTGCCTCCCTTAATTGATGGATCGACGGAATTTTTTTTTAACGCGTAGCGATTTAGTAAATTAACTCTTTAACAGAGTTAACCCTTCAACAGGAGCCTTCTTTCCTGTCGAAAAAAAAATCTTAACTGCTCGAGTCAACCTGTTTTTTTATCGATATTTATGCAAAAAAACACCAATTAAAAAAAATGCATTTTGTATTTTTTTGCTTCCTGGGGATTGAGTCACTGGCGATGGCGTAATTGTGTTTATTTTTTTTTACGATTTTTTGCCGATTTTTACACGATTTTTTGGATTTTTTCCACGTCGG